>JAVSCE010012842.1:0-12708 GCA_032199065.1 Smutsia gigantea
GCGGGGTGCACTTCCACTCCCTCCCGGCTCTGAATCCTCTCCTCCCGCCAGTGCGCTGGGTGGGGGAGGGCTCGGGTCCCGCCGGGTCGCGGCTCCGTATCTTACCCGCCTCTTGGGGTGCCGAGTCCTCTCGGGTGTAGCTGCACGCTGTGCGCTTTCCTGTGTATTCTCGTCTCTCTTTTAGGAATAGATGTATTTTCGGTGTTTTCGTAGATAAATATAGTGTTGGGAGGAGATTTCTGCCGCCCTGCTCACACCGCCATCTTCCCGGAAGTTCGACTTCTATCATATTTAATATTACCTGCTGTGTATTGACAGTTTCTTCATGTATTTTTATTAGTTATCCAGCTTTCCCTTATATTTGGATAAATATCTTCCAGACCTTTCCAGCTCACCTCCAGGGCCTTATGGTCAAGAAATGTATGTGTTTCGATCTGAGGAGAGATTCAAATCTCCACTTATCCTGCCTCCTCACCTTCTTCAAGTTATTCTTAACAAGGACACTAATATCTCTGTGAGTAGTATCCTGAGAGTATCACTGGGGCATCTGGAGGTCACTAGGATCATTTGAGCCGTGTTTAGTAATCCTACAGGGTGGGGTTATTACAAAGGTGTGTTGGGAGTATAAACCATATACATAGCAATAGCTACAGGTTCCTTTTTTCAGGGCTGAGTTGTGACTTTTCCAGGTACTGTTATCAAAATTCATAGTTGTCTTGTGGCCCTAATAGGTCAGGCCCAGGGCTGTGGATTGCTAGAAGTGATTTCTAGAGCTTCTATTCCAACACAGGTTAGAGTATTTATCATTTGGGGGAAATAAAAAAGACATATAAGGTGGAGACAGGTGGGGGTTACATATAATTTACATCTCTGGTTCATTCACTTGATTCCCACTAAGATTATATTTGCCTCTTAGCACAAATCTATATGTGTTGTGAGCAAGGTTTTTGTTTTAGCTTAAGAAAGATGAGTAGATGCTGAGGCTTATGGTTTCTGCCCTGTACTGAGAATTTTCCTAGTTTTCTGCAATGAGAATGTATTATCAATATATACTAGTGTAAGTGCATTATTAAATACATATATATTCTAGTTTAGAGCTTTTCAACTCCCAAAGAGTTCTGAGGAAGTGTAAACTGTTTGGTTTAAGACTGTTCATTTAACCTCATTTAGTGATTTCGTTTCTCTCTTAGCGTGACCCAGCCTTGCTCCCCGAGCCCAATCATGTTATGCTGAACCACCTCTATGCGCTGTCCATTAAGGTAAGTGGTGGACCTGGCTCTTTACAGAGCTCCCCAAAATGGGAGGGGAAGGGTAACACATGTTCTCCAGTGGTTAACTGGCTTTGCTACTTTCACTGAAGCTGAAGGTGGCAGTAATGGTCAAATGATAGGAGAACTTTCTTTTTTTAACTAGTGGGTGGGTTTTTTGGTTGTTCATTTGTTTTAAATCTTAGTCTCTGTATCTGTGTTCTGGCTAGCTGCATTGGCCTGGGATTGACTGGACTTTTTTGCTTCCTGGTTTCTTTTGGGGTAGCTGTGACCTTTGTACCGCCCACCTAAGTTTGAGTTCCTAAGCACTGAATTTGATTTTGAAGACAAAGCAAGTTTAGCTTCCAGTTCAAAGAATGCTGGAATGTGATATTAAGGCTTCCCCTTTCAAAGGTAGAAGCGAGCTGCTTTCAGGTGCCTTGATTTGTACACAAGTGGTCGCATGTCTTCTATACACTAGGTAAAGAAATATGACCAGATCTGCCCTGTCCCCTCCAATTCTTAGAGTCCTTCTTGGTTTCTCTGCTGCTTTGAAGAAGCCCATTCAGTCCTGTTATGCCTTTATGGTTTAGCTATTAGAATAAAGTTTTATATAGCTCTGTAGTTACCAAACTAGGCTGATCATCCTCTGAATCACCTGGGGAAGTTTATAAAAATACAGATTCAAAGGCTCCATCTCCAGGGATTCTGAATTAGTGCATCCCTGGAGGATGGGCAGCAGCAATTTTTTTTAATGCTGCTTATATTTCTTAGCCAGATTAGGGAAACCACTGATATAGCTGTCTTTAACAAATTATGTGAAACTTTTAAGATATATAGTACTGAATTGACTTTTTAATATAACCTTGTGAGGTAAGTATTTTTAATTCCTGTTTTATAGATAAAGAAACTAAGGCTCAGAGAAGGTCAAATTGCCAGTAATACCAGAGAGGACTGAAGTCCATGTTCTTCCCTAGAGATCACTGTATCAGGTCTTTCTAAGTAGGTCTTTCTGTCACCTGCTCCTCATTTCTACCAGACTCTTCCTGGAGTTGAGTGTTTTTTTATCTGCCTTGCTTCTGTCATGTTTAGACTCTGATCAGCATAATCTGATCACAAAATATTAATCTAAGAGGCATTCATTGTGAATAATACAGTATAGGGGAAAATAGGAAGATGCACAGGGAGGTTTTTAAAATGGATTTGTTTGGGTCCTTCGGGATCTGACTGAACGTTGCTTCCTGAAACTGCTGCTTGGCTACCAGTTGATGTCTACAGGCATGCTGTCTCCTCGTAGGGTATACCAGTGGTCTATAACACAGCCTGGGAAATGATACCTCGTAACTTTTCATGTGCTGGTTATGACCCAGTTAAGGTCTTGATTACTGTGATTTAGCATGACCTTGACCCATTTTTGGGTTCCCTCCTTAGACTGTTTGTAATCGATCCATTGGATTGAGTGTCTAAGCAAGGAGGATTTTTGAGTCCACTTTCTTTAATGATAGAGAGGGATTCCTGAGTCTCCTCTTAATCAGAGAAGACATTTGGGACTTAAAAGTGGTTTTACAAAAGGATCACTCCATTTCTCCTCAGTGTATTAAAGACTTCCTTCTACAAACAGATGCCAAGATATTTCTTCCCTTTTTTCTATACTAGTTTTTAATTTATTATTATTATTATTATTATTATTTATTGTATCATTAATGGACAATTACACGAGCAACATCCACCACATACCCCATTACAGTCACTGTCCATCAGCGTAGTAAGATGCTGTAGAATCACTACTTGTCTTCTCTGTGTATTTTGCCTTCCCCATATCCCCCCGCACCCTACATTATGTGTGCTAATCTTAAAGCCCCTTTCACCCCTTATCCCTCCCTTCCCACCTGTCCTCCTTATTCCCTTTCCCTTTGGTAACTGTTAGTCCATTCTTGGGTTCTGTGAGTCTGTTGCTGTAGTGTTCCGGTTTTTTCTTTGATCTTATACTCCACAGATGAGTGAAATCATTTGATACATGTCTTTCTCCGCCTGGCTTATTTCACTGAGCATAATACCCTCTAACTCCATCCATGTTGTTGTAAATGGTAGGATTTATTGTCTTCTTATGGCTGAATAATATTCCAGTGGGTATATGTACCACATCTTCTTTATCCATTCATCTACTGATGGACACTTAGGTTGCCTCCATTTCTTGGCTATTGTAAATAGTGCTGCAATAAACATAGGGGTGCATGTCTTTTCAAACTGGGCTGGTGCATTCTTAGGGTAAATTCCTATCAGTGGAATTCCTGGGTCAAATGGTATTTCTATTTTGAGGAACCTCCATACTGCTTTCCACAATGGTTGAACTAATTTGCATTCCCACCAGCAGTGTACGAGGGTTCCCTTTTCTCCACATCCTTGCCAACAGTTGTTGTTTGTCTTTTAGATGTTGGCCATCCTCACTTATGTGAGGTGATATCATTGTGGTTTTAATTTGCGTTTCTCTGATTAGCGATGTGGAGCATCTTTTCATGTGCCTGTTGGCCATCTGAATTTCTTCTTTGGAGAAGTGTCTATTCATGTCCTCTGCCCATTTCTTAATTGGATTATTTGCTTTTTGTTTGTTGAGGTGCATGAGTTCTTTATATATTTTGGATGTAATCCCCTTATCGGATACGTCATTTATGAATATATTCTCCCATACTGTAGGATGTCTTTTTGTTCTACTGATGTTGTCCTTTGCTGTATAGAAGCTTTTCAGCTTCAAATAGTCCCACTTGTTCATTTTTGCTTTTGTTTAACTTGCTTGGTGAAATATGTTCATAAAGAAGTTGCTCATGTTTATGTCCAAGAGATTTTTGCCTATGTTTTTTTCTAAGAGTTTTATGGTTTCATGACTTTCATTCAGGTCTTTGATCCATTTTGAGTTTACTTTTGTGTATGGGGTTAGACAGTAGTCCAGTTTCATTCTCTTACATGTAGCTGTCCAGTTTTGCCAACACCAGCTGCTGAAAAGGCTGTCATCTCCCCATTGTATATCCAAGGCTCCTTTATCAAATTTTAATTGACTGTATATGTTTGGGTTAATGTTTGGATTTTCTATTGTATTCCACTGGCCTGTGGGTCTGTTTTTGTGCCAATACCAAATTGTCTTGATTACTGTGGCTTTGTAGTAGAGCTTGAAGTCAGGGAGCGTAATTCCCCCTGTTTTATTCCTCCTCAGGATTGCTTTGGCTATTTGGGGTCTTTTGTGGTTCCATATGAATTTTAGAATTATTTGTTCCAGTTCATTGAAGAAAGTTGTTGGTATTTTGATAGGGATTATGTTGAATCTGTAGATTGCTTGAGGTTGTATAGCCATTTTGACAATATTGATTCTTCCTAGCCAAGAGCATGGGATGAATTTCCATTTGTTAGTGTCCTCTTTAATTTCTCTTTGGAGTGTCTTGTAGTTTTCAGAGTATAGGTCTTTCATTCCTTCATTAGGTTTATTCCTAGGTCCTTTATTCTTTTTGATGCAGTTGTGAATGGAACTGTTTTTCTGATTTCTCTTTCTGTTAGCTCATCGTTAGTGTATAGGAAAGCAACAGATTTCTATGTGTTAATTTTGTATCCTGCAACTTTGCTGAATTCAGATATTAGTTCTAGTAGTTTTGGTGTGGAGTCTTTAGGGTTTTATATGTAGAATATCATGTCATCTGCAAATAGTGACTATTTGACTTCTTTTTTACCAGTCTGGATGCGTTGTATGTCTTCGTTTTCTCTGATTGTCGTGTCTAGGACCTCCTGTACTATGTTGAATAACAGTGGAGAGAGTGGGCATCTCTGTCTTGTTCCCGATCTTAGATGAATAGCTTCCAGCTTCTCGCCGTTCAGTATGATGTTAGCTGTGCGTTTGTCATATATGGCCTTTATGATGTTGAGGTACTTGCCCTCTATACCCATTTTGTTGAGAGTCTTAATCATGAATGGATGCTTAATTTTGTCATATGCTTATTCAGCATCTGTTGAGATGATCATGTCGTTTCTGTTCGTCTTTTTGATGTGGTGGATGATGTTGATGGATTTTCGAATGTTGTACCATCCTTGCATCCCTGGTATGTATCCCATTTGGTCATGAAGGATGATCCTTTTGATGTATTTTTGAATTGGTTTGCTAATATTTTGTTGAGTATTTTTGCATCTATGTTCTTGAGGGATATTGGTCTGTAATTTTCTTTTTTCGTGGTGTCTTTGCCTGGTTTTGGTATTACAGTGATGTTGGCTTCATAGAATGAATTTGAGAGTATTCCCTCCTCTTCTACTTTTTGGAAAACTTTAAGTAGGATGGGTATTAGGTCTTCACTAAATGTTTGATAAAATTCAGCAGTGAAACCATCTGATCCAGTGGTTTTGTTCTTAGGTATTTTTTTGATTACCAGTTTCATTTCTTTGCTGGTAATTGGCATATTCAGGTTGTCTGTTTCTTCCTGGGGCAGCCTTGGAAGGTTGTATTTTTCTGGAAAGTTGTCCATTTCTTCTAGGTTATCCAGTTTTTTACCATATAATTTTTCATAGTATTCTCTCATAATTCTTTGTATTTCTGTGCTGCCTGTAGTGATTTTTCCTTTCTCATTTCTGATTCTTTTTATATGTGTAGACTGTTTTTTTCTTGATAATTCTGGCTAAGGGTTTATCTATTTTGTTTATTTTCTCAAAGAACCAGCTCCTGCTTTCATTGATTCTTTCTATTGTTTTATTCCTCTGAATTTTATTTATTTCTGCTCTAATCTTTATTATGTCCCTCTTCTACTAACTTTGGGCCTCATTTTTTCTTCCTTTTCTAGTTTTGTTAATTGTGAGTTTAGACTGTTCATTTGGGATTGTTCTTCTTTCCTGAGGTAGGCCTGTATTCCAATATATTATCCTCTTAGCACAGCCTTCACTACGTCCTACAGATTTTGCAGTGTTGAATTATTGTTCGTTTGTCTCCATATATTGATTCACCTCTGTTTTTATTTGGTCATTGATCCATTTATTATTTAGGAGCATGTTATTAAGCCTCTTGTGTATTTGTGTGGTTTTTCATTTTCTTTGTGTAATTTATTGCTAGTTTCATACCTTTATGATCTGAGAAGCTTGTTGGTCCAATTTCAATCTTTTTGGATTTACCTAGGCTCTTTTTGTGGCCTAGTGTATGATCTATTCTTGAAAATGTTCCATGTGCACTTGAGAAGAATGTGTATCCTATTGCTTTTGGATGGAATGTTCTGTAGATGTCAGTTAGGTCCATCTGTTCTAATACCTTGTTGAGTGCCTCTGTGTCTTTGCTTATTTTCTGTCTGGTTGATCTGTCCTTTGGAGTGAGTGGTGTGTTGAAGTCTCCTGAAATGAATGCATTGCATTCTATTTCCCTTTTAATTCTGTTAGTATTTGTTTCACATATGTAGGTCCTCCTGTGTTGGGTGCACAGATATTTACCATGGTTATGTCCTCTTGTTGGACTGACCCTTTTATCATTATGGAATGTCCTGTTTTGTTTCTTGTGTCTTTCTTTGTTTGGAAGTCTATTTTGTCTGATACAAGTACTGCAAGTCCTGCTTTTTAGTTGTATGAAATATCTTTTTCCATCCGTCACTTTTAGTCTATGTATGTTTTTGGATTTGAAGTGAATCTCTTGTAGGCAGCATGTAGATGGGTTTTGTTTTTTTAACCATTCAGTGACTGTATGTCTTTTGATCTACGCATTCAGACCATATACATTTAGGGTGATTATTGATAGGTATGTACTTATTGCCATTGTAGGCTTTAGATTTGTGGTTACCAGAGGTTCATGAGTAATTCCTTTACTATCTAACATTCTAATTTAATTCACTTTGTATGCAATTACAAACACAACCTAAGGATTCTTTTTTTTTTTTCCTCCACCATTCTTTATATGTTAGGTATCATATTCTGTACTCTTTATCTATCCCTTGATTGACTTTGGGGGTAGGTGATTTGATTTTGCATCTGCTTAGTAATGAATTGTTCTCCTTTACTGTGGTTTTATTTCCTCTGGTGACATCTGTTTAGCCTTAAGAATACTTCTATGTATAAGTAGTCCCTCCAAAATGCACTGTAGAGGTGGTTTGTGCAAGGTAAATCTCTCAGCTTTTGCTTATCTGAAAATTGTTTAATCCCTCTTTCAAATTTAAATGATAATCTTGCCAGGCCCTTTTGCTTCATTGCATTAAATATCATGTCACTCCCTTCTGGTCTATAAGGTTTTTGTTGAGAAATCTGATGATAGCCTGATGGGTTTTCCTTCGTATGTGATCTTTCTTCTCTCTGGCTGCTTGTAAAAGTCTGTCTTTATCCTTGATCTTTGCCATTTTAATTATTATATATCTTCATGTTGTCTTCTTTGGGTCCCTTGTGTTGGGAGATCTGTGCACCTCGATTGCCTGAGAGACTGCCTCCTTCCCAGATTGGGGAAGTTTTCATCTATTACCTCCTCTGTGACACTTTCTATTCCCTTTTCTCTCTCTTCTTCTTCTGGCACCCCTATAATACGAATATTGTTCTGTTTGGATTGATCACACAGTTTTCTCAATATTCTTTCGTTCTTAGAGATTCGTTTTTCTCTACTGTGTCTCAGCTTCTCTGTATTCCTCTTCTCTGATTTCTGTTCCATTTACCGTCTCTTCTAGTACATCTAATCTGCTTTTAAATCCCTCTTGTATGTTTCATTTCAGATGTGGAATTTCTTAATAATTAAATCTCCATCTTCAATATATTTGTAAGTTCTTGAGTATTTTTCTGTACCTCCATGAGTATGTTTATGATTTTTATTTTGAACTCTTTTTTAGGAAGATTGGTGAGTTCAGTTTCATTTGGTCCTGTTTCTTGGGTTTGTGAGATTTTGGTCTGAACCAGGCTCCGTTGATGTTTCATATTTCTATGTGGTGCCCTCTCATGCCGAGAAGCTCTAGTCTCTGGAGCTGCTCTGTCCCTAGAGTGTGGTTGGGGGTTGTAGAGGAGCCACACTGGTGCCTGGAAGGAGGAAAGAGCTGTTTCCTGATTCTGGCTGCAGTGCCTGTCTCCATTATGAAAGCCAGTGGGCTGAGCACACAGGTGTAAGCCTCTGTGCTTTGCATCTCTAGCTCCTGTAGGTGGGGCCTCCCTCTGCTGGCCTGATGCCAGCACAGTGACTCCCAGATTGCAAACCAGTGCCAGCAGGCTAGAAGGAAGATACAGGAGGCTGCATGTCACAGTTGGGGGCCTTGGGGCTGAGTAGGCAGCCAGGGGGATGGAACACCTGAAGCTCCCCAAAGTTCCCAACCAGCTGGGCAGAGCATGCCCAGACAACCTTATCTAGCTCTCCCTTCTCCTGTGCAGCAATCTCCATGCAAACCCCACTCCTTCAACAGCCCTTTTGCTGCTGGGAGGCCTCTCAGACTGACCTCCTCTCCTCTGACACAGAGCGCCGGATATGGATCCCCCTCCACAAATGGCCGGAATATCTGTCTCCCAAGTAGTCTGCCTGTCCTAGCTCCCCAACATCCAGAGCACCACACAATATAGGCTTCTGCTCACATAGGAGATCTCCAGGGCTAGGCGCTCAGCAGTCCCAGGCTTCCACCCCCTCCCTGCTCCATTTCTCTTCCTCCTGCCTGTGAGCTGGTGTGGGGGAAGGGACTGGATCCTGCCAGCTTAAGGCTTTCCTATGTTACCATGTTTCATGAGGTCTGCTCTGTTCATGAGGTCTGTATGCAGTCTGGTTCAGCCTTCTTTCTTGTTGCTGTTTTAGGGTTAGTTGTATTAACTAACTATATTTTTGTACTATTTGTGGTTTGGGGACACACTGTGTCACCTCTCATGCCACCATCTTGAATCCCTCTATCTTGTATGTTCTTATTTTACCACCAAAATTAATTTAAAATAGTAATTGTATAATTGTTATGAGTAAATTTTCGAGTAAATAATCAATCCCTTCAAAGAAGCTAAAATTCTTACCTTCAGCAACCTTATTTTTTTAGGAACACCCAGTGTGAATTAAGATAATTACTACTCCAATGATACTTGGGACACCATATATTGGAAACACCAGTGAAACATCATTGTGATAAATTATGGGTGTGGGACTTGGTTTGGCCATGACATGTGGATCACTAAAGTGTTTAAAATCCCATCTTCTAGGTCTGATAGAGAGGTTGATGTTCTATACTACTTTGTAAAAAATCTTCTTATATTTTTGCTGATATATGGAAGCTTAGTAAATACCAAATCCACTCAATTAAGAAGAAAGAAGATACAGAGATTAAAAATATCTTAACAAAGGTCCAAAGAATATCTAAGTTTTTATCCTGAGTCATTCTTTTCTCTTTTCCTTTTTTCTACCTTTGGACAATATAAAAAGAATTGTCATAGCTTCCTAGTGTATAGTTAACTAAAGGGTATTCTTAAGAGAGATGTATGTGTGTGAATGAACAAGGCTACCTGCCATCCTTGCTTGTTTGGGGTTTATTCAGATTTGATTTTCCTTTAGGTTCTTTTCACAGGATGGGTCTGTCATCTCTGAGTGGGCTCCTTCAACACTCTAATAAACCAAACTTTTCATCTGAAGATTCTATCTTATCATGGGAACTGGGCTAAATTTGGATTCCTCTGAAGTTCCATAGGTTATTTCACAGTGAAATTGCCAAGAAATATGCAGTCATCCTGTGAAGTGCTTGCGAGCTAGACTAGACTATGAAAATAAACTTCTCTGTTCCCTCCCCACCCCCACTTTCTACAATACAATGGCCCATCTGTGAGGGAAAAGGGACTGACTCCATTTTTAAACAGAGACTAATTTTTAACCAGTCATGCATCAGAAACAGTGTAAACTAAATGTCAAACTGCCTAGTCACCTCTTTCTTAAAATAATTGACCTAAGTTCAGAAAAGGGCAAGAAAGACTAACCATTAGGCACAGTAAACAAGGGATTGCATTTGACAGCAATTTTCTCTTAAACATTCAAAATATCTCTGGTGTATGCAAGACTTTCCTACGCTTGTGATAATTTCTCATTTGAGAAGTTTAGTTTGATGCACTTTAGTTTTAGTAAAGTGATTGGAGAAAATATATTTATATACAAATATAAACAGAGGAAGGATAAAATATCAGTAAAAGAAAAAAGGAATGAATGCCAAATAAAATGATGCGTCTGTTCTAAAATCTTGCTACTTAATCTATTTCTTCTTTCTACTGATGTCACCTGTAGTATTTTATGTCTTCTTATAGAGTTATCTTTACCTCCAGCACTCTATTACTATTTGTGTTCAGGCATTCAACGATGGACAAGGTTTCTTCAGTCCAAGTTTGGTAACTGGGGTCTCGATATTTAAAACATTAGTTCTGAATCTGTATCCCCTGATTCTTAGAGACTTGTGAAGATGTTAAGAGAGAAAGATCTATGAGCTTTTCACAATGTTTTCCATGAACTCTGAAGATTGTCTAGGACATTTCAGTTCTCCTAATCTGATCTCCCAGTCAGTTACTGAATGATCTCCATTTTTCTGAGAAACCAATACGGACAAATGGTCAACTTAAAATATCACTGCAAAGGAAGTGACTATCATTTTCTCTAAACTGTTTCCATTTTGTTTTTAAAAGTCTTTCAATTAGAATTCTGCAAAGTTGAACAAATACCTTTAAACATTGCTTTTTAATGTGACAGAATAGGAAATGTCATATAGCTTATTGTGTTCAAATTAAAGACCAGATCAGGAAAACTGTCATATTCTATAACATTTTGAATCTATGTATAAACAGCAAGGACTGGCTGAAAGGTGGCCTAGGAAACAGTGACCCTGGAAGTTACCCCATGGAAAGTTGAAGATAGTGAGGTGGGAGTCTTGCAGCTTCTTTCTGCTGTCTTTGTTGTTTAGTGTTACCCTTCATTGTACTGAATTCATCTGTAAATCTCTGGGTAGATTCCTTGGAGGCTCTAGATCTGGCAGCTACTACAGGGTAGAGATGTTAGACATAATTAATTATTCCTGACTATGAATCTACTATATTTCCTTCCAGAGGTATTAATTCAGACCCAGCTTATGCCTAGCTGGGCCATGGCCAGAGAATTCAGACCACAGAGTGCAGAGAGCAAAGATAGTAATAACTCCATTCACACAAGATACTTTACCTGAAAAGACCCTTTCAACCAAAATGCGAAGGCCTGAGATGTGACCAGAAGGCAGGGCTTAACTAGGCTGACTGTATCATTTCTCTCCTTCTAGAACAGTATCAGCCAATGGAATTCTCAGTAGATCAGGAGAGCTATGGAGAAACCATTTGGAAAACCATTTCTACATGTTGCTGCAAACCCTCTAACTTAGGATTCTGGCAGCTTCACAAATACCTATTTCTAAACTTTGTATTAATTTCACTTTTTTACATTTAAGAGAAGACCTAAAAGATCAGTTTAAAAATATACAAAGAAGGGACAGAAAAATCAGGTTTCAAAAGTTTGGAAACTGAAAATACAAATTTTTCATTTTGAGATGATGAAGGATAATAGAGTTGGTAAACTGACCTATATTCCCACCGTTAGGTTCTTAATTTGTAATTTTACATTCTTTGTTCAAACACAGTATATTTAATTATTAAATTAACAGCTTGAGGTTGGAATCTGCAAAGCTAGTTGGCGATTTCTTTGCAGCTGATGTAAGGCATCCCATTCTGCCAATAGTTTTACTAATATAAGGTGTTTTTTTTAACCTGTTTTTTAAGAGGTGAATGTCTTGCTATGGGAATGGTTTTGTCACACAGAGTGACACTCATGTTAAGGGTATTTTTTTAGTTGCTTTTCTCATTTTATATGCCACATATATGTGTTGTTAAATAATTCCATCTTGGACTTCAGCTTAGTCTCTGAACACCTTCCAGTTTTTAAGCCACGTAAGTAGAATATCTGATTAATCTGATGGGTCATGAGGTATATTTTGATAACTAACAGAAAAATGGGTTCCTAAAGATTAGTGGACATATGTGCTTCATAAATTTACTTGAGAGCCCTTAAGCACGGAAATGTCTTAAATACTCAGCGTGCGTCCTGGCCAAAGCTTCCAGTCTTCATCAGTAGGAATACGCATTCATTAGTTCATTCAACACACCTCTACTGAGTGTATGCTGGCTCCTTGTTGGGCTCTGATCCAGAAAATTTTTGAGAGAAACATCTTAGTAAATATTAAGGAACAAAGGAAGCAACAGGAGGGAATAATGTAAATGTGGGGAAAAATGGCCAGAAAATCCATAGTCCAGGTATAAGTGAATTACTTTGAGGACGGGCAAGTAGAAGGAATTTAGAGACCTGCCTCTTATTTTCACAGTGGAGTGACCGCGTTCTCAGCTCCTGAGGCCCTGTAGAGGGGCTGTGGGCCTAGGTGCTTGGAGATCTCCGCTGGCTGCTTTCCTCTTCTTTTTTTCCCTCCCCCCATCTGGGATCAGGTCAGAATCAACTGGAAAATTAAAT
>JAVSCE010012843.1:0-11876 GCA_032199065.1 Smutsia gigantea
GTGCAAGTTTCCGGAGCAGCTCCCTTCCGCCCCGGCCTTTCCTCCCAGCCTTGGGCTGTGATCAGAGGGGGTTATTGCCCAGCAACCGAGGTTCAGACGGGAGGTGGGGCGCCTGGGAACTCGGGCAAGTGACGAACCACAGTATTTCTGCGACTTATCTTCAAAAAGAAAACATCAGAACCGCTTATTTCCACAGGTCTGGGTAGGTTTCTTTACAAAGCGTTTTAAGAGCCTGGGATAAAGCAGGATAAGGTATCAAGAATTTACTTAAATGTAGCAATTTTGAAATGGGTGAGACACTGCAGAATCGGGGTTGACGTTTACTCTGGTGGAAATTATGAGGGCAGAGTCGGTTGAGCAAATGATGGTGTAAACAAGATGTCACTGCGGCGGAGAAAGAGCAGGCATTCCCAGAACTATAAAAATCTTCCATTTCCATATAGTAACTAATAATCTAATGATAAACCATTTTCGGGTCCTCGTGAAAGACCCTGAAGTTTTCCTGCCTGAAATTTGTCTCACCCAATTTCTACATGTGCTGGAAGCAATAACACATGTTAAGTTTAAAAGATGTAATTAAGATTTTATTTTACTAATTTGGTGAGGCTTCCCCCACTTAAGTGAGGTAGAAGTTGGTAAAACACTATACCAATTACTGAAAACACAAAACATTGATGATTTTGAAAATAATGTAAAATCTTATATTTTTACATGGGTTCATTTTGTCAGTAAATGCAATCCCAACATTGGCCATATATTCGGAGAGTCACACTTTGTGGTGTCGCCCGTGTCAGTATGTGAACACATGGCTATTGTGCCCAGCTCCTTGTCAAAGAGAAATTACAGTTGTCTGCCAGGAGGATGATGGAGACCAACAAGCTATCTGCCTCCCTGACACCATCCATCTGGGGCTTTGGACCTGAATCTCAAAGGAGTGGGAACCGGGAACTATTTGTTCTTTTTATAGGTTACCGTGGGTGTGTTTCCTGGACTTGTGATTTGGAGATAGCTGTTTTCTTCCTCTCTCCCCGGTTCCTACTGGAAGCCTCCAGGCTGAGCTGACATTTTCACACCTTGAAAATGCCTTCCGCATGGCAGTATGGTTCTAATTAAGGACATGTACTCAGGTTTCTCATGTTTGGCTTTGAAAAATGCTTAAAAAAAAAAAAAAGAAAACAAAATCAGCCTCTGATTTAAGGAAACAGGGAGCAGTTCTTTTTTGGTGACTCTGAAAAATAGCTTCTTCCACTCCTATAGAGGAGTGTCAGGCTGTGTGACCTGTGAAGCCCCTCAGGGCCCTGTACCCAGAAGGGTCCCACACTTGGTGTAACACTGCTGTCACATAGACAAATCTTGAGGACGTTTTGCTCAGTGGATGAAGCCAGACACAAAAGGACCAATACTGTGTGAGGTCACTTACAGGAGGAGCCTAAGGAAGCCCGTGGCACAGACACAGAGAGGAGAACTGTAGCTGCCAGCGCTGGGGGGCGCCGGGGGAGCTGGTGTTTACGGGGTACAGAGCGTCAGCTCTGGAGATGGATGAAGACAATGGTTGTGCGACAGTGCTAATGTACTTAATGCCTCTGAATTGTACACTCAAAAAGGGTCAAAATGGCAAATGTGATGTCATATATATTTTACCACACACACAAAGAGCCCCAAACCAGAATTGTGCTGCCGCTGTTTTGAAATTGTTGATTTTTTTAACGAGGAGAGCAACCTTCTTGTTCTGCACTGGGCCTGGTAAATTACGTGGCCAGAACTCAGTGGTGCTTCTCAGTGGCACTTCCATAAATACGAATCCCCCGGCATCAGAAGATACGAGTTCTGGGTCATTCTCTGGGGTGAGGCCTGAGAGGCTGCACCCCTAAACGGCTCCCAGGAGCAGCTGATGCCCTGGAGCGTGGGCCACACTTCACAGTCAGTATGTGGAGCCGTGGGATCTGCCCCAGATCCTGGAAAAACTGTGGGCTGTTTTGGAGAAAGTGTGGCTTTTGAGGTCCTTTTGGGGGCCACAGGATTCGCTGAACTTGGAGCAAACCGTTTTGCACCTTGCCCTACACTGAGAAGCCAACTCACCAAGTCTTTTTGTCCTCCGGGCCCTTTGCCCACTTGGTCAATGGCACCCGTTACACTTGCATCTCAACCCTCCTAACAAAACAGAACTGCCCCCAGAGGGTCAGGTGTGAGGGTTGCCTCAGCAAACTCTGGCGGTTCCTGGGTCTTTTGCGGCCCCCACATCCCCCCAGGAAACTAGGCCTCCAGAAACATCCGTAGCCCTGGAGCTTGGCTGGGACAGCACCTCTTGCCCAATGCTAATGCTCCCGCCGGTCCTGGGGACACTGAAGCTCCCCCAGCCCCTCTCCGGGCCGTGTTTCCCTGGAGCCTCTGACCAGTGCAGTCCATGCCTGGGCCCCTCAAGCCCTGAAGCCAGCGTGGTGAAGCTGAGGGTTCCTCCAGGTTTCCTCCAATGGTCTCTGTCCCTGAGCTTCCTAGAGAGTGTATGTACACAGAACACTGCACATCAGAAAAGAATAACAGGGCCTGTGCCAGTAATTGACTTAATGCCTCTCAGCTTCAAATTCAGCCCTTTTGCCTGCTCTGTGAGACTGGACCTGGGCCCTTTAAATATCTTGCTCTGGCTGCAGGTGGCAGGCAGGAGCAGAGGCACTGGAGAGGCAGGGCAGTGGGAAGGGGCCCTTCTGGCTGGCTTACCTGGCCCTCCTGCCGCCAGACCAGGTGTCTGCTCCTGCAGCCTGGAGGCTCCGGTGCAGGGCCCTCGCGGTGCCCAGCTACCCACAGCACCCTGAGGCTCCCGCAGACCCCTCCCCCACGTGGGCGAGACGCCAGCCCGAACAGCTTTCCCCAGCACCCTAGAGAGCACATTTCTGGCAAATTCCATAGCAGCCAGGTCCCCAGCTGTGACACCACAGTGACGTCTCTGCCAAAAGCAAGCCTCGCCCTGGCTCTGCAACAAGGCCTGGCTCTTAGAGCTGCTGGGGGTCTCTTCTTGGGGTCTGAGTGACTGGTCCTTTCGTCTGCTAGCCCTGTATTCTTTAGTGTTACTCCAATCTTCTGTTAAAGTTGCTAAGTCAGTAATTCTAAACTTTCTCTGTTCAAATTATTGTGGGGTTTTTCTCTTCAAATCAGACCCAGACTGACAGACTAACATACTAACATTTATGTAGCACTGACTATGTACCAGGCATGGTTTTAGGCAATATTTCATGAATTTAAGATATATAATCATTTACTCCTCCAATGCAATAGGTACTCTTATTATCCCATTTTACAGATGGAGACACTGAGGCCCAGAGGGGTGAAGGTTGGCAGTAAGCTGATCTTTCCAGGGCTCCTTCCTCCTGGTGTCAAACATACCCACACCGTGAGCTCGGTAGACTCTGGTTCCATTATATGAGGTATTGGCAAACCCCTTGTCATACTCCTGAGGGCCTGTCATGGTGCCAGGCCCATCAGAGAACTCCAGAATTGTTCATTACTGTCAGCATCACTCCCTCTTTGGCGACCAAAGGGGAGGCTTGGCCCCATCCTCAGCAGTGTCCCTCACTGGCTGCAGGCTGGCCGAGGCAAAGTGGGCCTTGGTGGAGGGTGCTGGCTCAGAGTCGGGCTGTCAGCTGCAAAGGTCCCTCCTGCTTCAAGATTTCCTGACTCACTGGTTTACTATAGGGCATTCTGGAGGCTCTCCATAGCAATCCCTGAGCTGTCAAACCGTGAAAAACCCAGGCCAGTGTCAACTCACCACTAGGAGCCACTGTGTAGCACTGGTCAGCAGGACGACTAGAGATGAAAAGGGAGACCCCAACTGCAGCTGGTGGAGCCCTGTCGAGCCTCGTCCCGGGTTCCAGGCGTGGCTGCATCTGTGACTGTGGGCTGGCAGCTTCCCGGCCTAGTAGCATTCGCTGCCTTGTGTGGGGAAGGAGGGAGCAATAAGTGTGTTTCAGGTAAACGTGCCTGGGAACGGAGATGGGAGATGGGGGCCCTTCCCCACCTCCTCCAGGAGCAAAGTCCGTCCCCTGTGCAGGTTTTCACATGGGGCTTTGTGGGGCGCAGAGCACCAGTAAAGGCTCCAGGGTCAGGGTGAGAAGCCGAGACAGGGCCTGGGAGAGAGCCGAGGGCCCACGGCCATGCAGAGCTGTGTGGCTCCAGCCGGGGACCCGGGGAGACCCAGCACCATCGGGCTACTCAAGGGCGTTGCTCTGAAGAAGTGCTGCCCCCAATAGCGCCTCACCGAGGGTGCCCATGGGGTGGGGACAACACTTTCAGTGTTTCCTCACCAACACACAGCACCTGGGGCTCCAGCGAGGGGACTGTGAGTGTGCCCAGTTGGGACAGCATCTGGACGCTCCCAGACGGGCCTGGGCGATATTTATGGGGAGCCCCTGAGGTCCTAAGTTGGGCAGAGTAAGGGGGATGAGCCCAGGAAATGCGAGCGTTTATGCCGATGCACCTGCAAGGGTCTGAAGGCCTGAACAGCCCCGGGTCTGGTGGCGAGGAGAAGGGCCCTCGCGCTCGGGGAGCAGCGCAGAGGCAGCTCTTGGGAATCTCTTACAGAAGGTTCCAGAAAGGCTTCCTGTTCGATCTAAGCGCTTCCCAGGAAGAGACCAGGCAGCAGAGGAGGCTGTGATTCATTTTGTTCGCACAGGCAGGCAGCAAAGAGCGCAGCTCACTCTAGGTGGAAGCTCTGGCCAGGGTCGTTCAGGGGCTTTGTTTTTCTGCACAAGTGACTGCAGGCTGAGTGGCCATTGGGATAGGATTTAGTGTTCTTCCGGAGCCCGCTCGGCGCCTGGAGGCCTAAGCAGAGAGGTTTGCTTTGAAGGGGCAACACAGCTGCAGAAACGTCCTCGTCTCCTGGTCTTCCAGCCCCAGGAAAAATGTGGGCAGGGTTAAGGGAGGATCAGGGAGGATTCCTGCCCAAATGGGAAAGATTAAAAAGTGATCCTTCAGATCTTTCTTATTTTACTAGCAGGAGAATCAACCAGCTAAGAACAGAGACCTGGAACTTTAGTGATGGAGAGGAACACCAGCTTGCCAAAAGCCAAAGTGTTTAACCTTTAAAAATATTTCTTAAAATTTGCATTTGACTTTGGAATACAGGGAATAATTCTTTTTTGAAAAAATTAACCTCCCTCATTTTACACTTACCTTTTGGAATGAACTTGGCTCCTCTGAGCATGCAGCAGCCAGACGGGCAGGACAAGGAAACTGGGAGGTGGGCGGGGGCGTCATCAGGGAGGCCCTTCACACACGAGCATCTTTCCAAGAATGTTCTACCCAAAGACTGGATGATGAGCATAAACTAGGTCGGTGAAAGATTCTCCTATCATAAAGAATCCTCTGGGAAGACTTCATAAACTCAGTTTATGAATCTGGAGCTGTAGCTATCGAATAATTATTGGAACAAGGATCAGGCCTTTTGGTTAAAAAGGCAGGTTATGTGTGGGTGGAGGCTCTGTGGGCTAGGTAGGCCTCGGGGAGGGTTGCTTCCTGTTGTGAACCTGGAGTAGAAAGAGTACCACCAAGGGGCACTAGATGCTTCCCACTGGTAAGAATTATATTACAGGTGGCAAGAGGCAGTCTTCTCAATGGCGGGGCTAGTGGGCCCATGCATGGAGACTCCCCTGTCCTCTGGGCAAATGCCTGGCAGGCCTCAGTAGTACTTTGCCTATGAGCAGCCCTGGTTCCTGTCATCCTGGCCTGAATCCCTCAAAGCTGTCTGTCTTGCCTGGTACCTACCAGACTGTCACCCTTCACAAACTCACGTTCTGTACTTCTGGCAACCATTTCTGTGCATGGAGACGGAGTGGTGGCAGATGTTACGGGCTCAACTGTGTCCCCCCAAAAATCCCTATGTTGAAGTGCTAACCCTCAGAACCACAGAATGTGTATTTGGAGATTAGGCCTTCAAAGAGGTAATTCAGATAAAATGAGGTCATTGGGGGTTTGACCAGATTAATTAGACCAATGATTCGTGACTAAGGAGAAATCAGTGCACAGATGCACAGAGGGAAGGCATGTGAAGACACGGGAAGACAATGGCTACGTACAAGCCAGGAGAGATGCCTCAGAAGAAACCAACCCGCCAGCTCTTGATTTGGGATCTCGAGCCCCCAGAGTTGGAGGAGAATAAATTTCTGTTGTTTAGCCAATCAGTCTGTAGTGCTTCGTTATGGCAGCCTGAGCAGACTAAGACGGGGAGGGAGGTCACGAAAGTGAAGCGGAAGAGGTTGCTAGAACCGCAGAGGAGGCCAGGGCTGAGGACACTTAGGGGCGGGGGGTGTCCTGAAGAAAGAAGACAGGCTGCTGGTGGGTGGAACTGGGAGTCCTCGGGCTGCCTTGGGGCAGTTCTGGGGACCCGGGCAGGGCCAGAGGGAAGGCAAAGCAGGGATTCCAGAGAGAGCAGCTGAGGGGAGGGCGGGTGGAAGGGACTGCCTGCCCTCTGCCCACCGCAGGCCTGATACACCGCCCCTCCATCCAGAGGGGGTCGCACCTCTCACTGCCAGGAGCGTCCAGGAACAGCCGGAAGTACATGAGGCCCATTTCCCAAGGCGTGAAACACAAGCCAAGTTTTGTTTGTTCTCTCACGATGTAAACATTACACATTTTTATTAAGAGAGAAAATAAAAAGCAAAGAAACCACCCGAGGCTCTCTAGAGAGAATCCTATTGCTGGCACACACACGGAGTCTGGCCTCCGCCAGCATGCGGCCCTGCCAGCACTTGGGTAGCTGCCCGGGAGGGTGGCTGCGTCCAGGGGCCATTAGGACAGGGGGCCTGTACATTTGTGCCCTCATGGGCCCTTTTCTCCATCCAGATAATATTTAAGGTTATGTTTTACCACTCTGTTGGTATAAAGATGAACATGCTAATATTAAAAACATCTTTTTCAATGTAAAAGTTTATTTCTTCCTTCCGATTTTAAAAGAAATTGAAACATTGTGGTGGTCCCCTGGGATATAGTGGGCCTGGGCATGGAGCCCACTGGGCCTCACAGGGGAGTCAGCCCTGGTCCTGGGCAGGAGGGCTGGAGAGAATGGGCCCTGGCCCCGTGGAGACAGAAAAGCAGACCGGGTTCGCAGTGGGATGCAGGCAGGCAGTGAGGCACAAGGCCCCAGCCAGGACCCAGTCACCGGCGAGCAAGCAGACACTGGGAGGAAAGCCTCGTGGTGCCGGGGTTCCCGTTCACGGAGCCCAAGGATGAACTTCGCAAACACTGGAGGTAGGAGAGCAAGGCAGAGGCTTTTATTTAGAGAGAAGGCGAGAGGACAGAGCTCCCAGCTCGGGCCCGGAGGGGACAAGAGTCCCGGGGTGGTGCGACGGTGTCTAGGGGTTTTATAGGCAGCTGAGACGAGAGACAAAGGGCTAGGGATGTACACCTGTTAAGTGGTCCCAAAATGTTTTTCTTTGAAGAGACATCAAGTTTTTTATTAGTCTTCTTGGTTATTTACAAGAAATTTACTGCTCTGATTTCCTCCCGGACACACTCTGCTTTGCTCCCAAGGTGGGCTGAGTGACTGTCTGTTTGTTAAGAAACTTACTTTTTAACTAATTGAGTTTTAAGATGCAATCTTATTTTCAAGATGGAATCCTTCCTGTTTTTACTAGTTTACGAGGCTAGAGCAAATCCCACAATGGAGTGTCTTGCTTTGTTTCTCCCAGAGGCCGTCACCCCACTCTGTGTAAGCCCAGGGTCCCTGTCTCACTAGCAGGAGGTGCTGGGCTGGTACCTTGACGCTGCCCCCCTGCCCTCCTGGGGATCTCTGAATCTCCCTTCAGAGGGGGAGGTCTGGCCCAGAGCCAGGGGGCTGGCCGGAAGGTGGTCAGGCAGTGGTGCCTGGCATGGAGCTTCCGGGCAGGGAGCCTTCATGTGGCCCGGGGGTGACATTGCTGTGCCCCCCTCGGCTGTTGTCCAGCAGAGCTGGTCTGTCCTACCCTGTTTTCTCGGCAGCATGCAGCAGGTTGCTGGCCTGTGGTCAGCTGGAAGTTCTGTTTGATTGATTGCTTGTCACTAAGTGTGTGTCCACACGATGGTGTGAACCCACCCAGCCCCCAACCCGATCCCTGTGCCCAGTGGTCATGACGATTCCAGGCAGCGGGGGGGGGGGGCCCAGAGCTGTATGTTACAGGTGGGCTGGGCCAGGTGTGCGAGCCTGGGGCTTGGGTGACGAGGAGGAGGGTGGTGCCCTGGAGCTGGCCAGCGGGGACAAAGTCAGAGGGCTCCGAAGCTGCGATGCACCAAGACGCTCAGGCAGGCAGCAGAGGCAGCTGATGTCTAGCAAGAGCCCTCCCAGGAAGGAGAGGTCTAGTTTGAAAAATCGATCATATGTTAAAAATAATTCATCGGCCCCCTCAACTGAATCCCACCTCTAAAAAGCCTTTTCTTGTCTCATGGGCTCCAGGCCCAGACTCTGTGCTTCCTTCCTGAAGGGCAGAGGGAACAGCTCTGCTCTGGAGTCCCGTGCGTGACACATTAAGGTCACTGAGCGCTTGGGGTGAGAGCCTAAGCTGGCTGTCCCCTCCGAAGGTTATGATTCCAAGTGTCCTTCTGATCACTTGTCTTTGTCTAAAAATAAACACAAACTTAGGATCTGCCCTTCAGAGAGGCCAGCAGGCCATCTCTGGGGACGGCACTGGGCTGTCTCTACACCACTCCAAGGAGCCCACTCCTTGTTTCAATTACAAGTGGTCTTACTTGTAATGAAAACAAATGTGGTTCTTTCAGCAGCTGAGGACAAACACGAGATGGGAGCCTCCAGGGCAGATGAGGAGCACACGCTGAAAGCCCGGGGCACACAGCGGGGCAGGTATCGCGATGGCCTTTGGTGCCAACTCCAGAAGGATGGGAGGTGCCCCGGTTCTTTGATAAGCCCAAGATGGCTGCATGCGCTGTGACAGCATGCTGTCCCTATCAGGGGAGTCCGGCAGTTAGGCTGGGTCATGAGAAGTGGGGTGCCAGAGTGTGGGTAAAAATTAACATTTCCAGGGTATCTCGCCTGGGGTTAGTGCATTTGCATATCCTCAGGGGTGGAGAGAAGTTCATCTCCATGTTGGTGGGTAATTACCTGGGCAACCGGCATGTCTGAACCTGAGAGTTTAAGGGGAGGGGCTGGCTTGCTTCCTTCCGGAGCAGGTGAGAGAGATGGCGCTGGGCTGCAGTTTGTAAGCAATAAATGGGTTTTAAACTTTATTTCTCCCTTTGACTGATTTCGGTTTCCAGAGGTATTTTGCCCCAGGATTTCCTTTCCTCGGACCTATCATCTGGCAGCAGTCGGCAGGGTGCCGCTGAACCTGAAATCTGTGATAATGGGTGCGACCTTTGGGAGGGCTGCTCCCGTGGATGGTGGGGAGGCCCCAGCGGATGCAGCGGCAGAGGGGGCCGCTTCACCTGTTATTAACCCCCGGCTGTGGGCTTCCAAGTTGGGAACCCCTAGTGGGGAACTAGCCTAGGGTAAGGCACCTCTTAGAGGGGTGGGGCCTTCTCTGAACTGGGGGGATGGGTGGAAACCCTGGATGCTGCAGAATTAGCCCTCTGTGAGTTGGAAGACTGCTTGGAGACCTTAGGGGGCCATGTAGCAGCTGGCATTGTAGAGTGCCTTTTCATTGAGATAGTGGAAACTGTTATACAGGAGAAAGAGGATTATTGAGAGGGTTAGTGAGGAGAGAGAGGGACATAGGTGGAAGGGAGACACACTTGGGCATCTCTTGGAGGAGCTGGGTGATAACCTAGGGGATACTATTAAAGAAGAGAGACAGTTACTGAAAAGACAGGTCACGCACCTAGAAGACTCCTTAATGGCAAGGGGGGAGGCAGCAGGAAAAGCCGCGTTGTAGGAGGCCATCCGGGAGTGGGAGGAAAGCGCAGTGCCTTCAGCCCCGGAGATGGTGAAGGAGGAGCCTTTGGTGGAGAAGTCCGAGGGAGAAGAGGAGGAGGCGGGGCCACCGGCAGATCTGCTACCCAGGCTACCGCCCCTGTTTTAAAGGCCCGCCCAGCAGTAATTAATAAAAATGAAACAACCACAGGCTCCTCAGGGGGCGGAGCCACCCTCTTCCCAGGTTGTGGGGCACTCCATGCTCTGCCCCCATACCCAGGATGAGCTGATGGACATGAGCGTCCAGTATAGGCAGAGGCCATTGGGATCTCTGCCTATGTGGCTTTTATGTCTCTGGGATATGGGGGAGGAAAACATTGTTGTGTCGGGTACTGGGATGAGTAGAATGGCTTCCCTGATGACTCACCCTTCCCTCCAGCAGCGGTTGCAAAATACCCGTCATGCCTCAGGGAATCAGACACTCCTGGAATGGCTGACAGCTGCCATCAGGATAGTTTGGCATAATCAGGGTGATTTACCATATTTTCCCAATAGTTGGAAAATGTAGGCAGAGCTCCAACAGGTACTGTGGGAATTGGGTATGAAAAATACCATCTGTAATATGGACCCCAGAGCCCTGATGAGGAGGTGTTCACTATAGGAATGAGACACCTGGTGCTGCATACAGCTCCCACATCTCTCTGTGGGTCCCTAGTGACTGCTCTTGCCCCCCACCTAGGGCTACCCATAAGGGAGGCTACTCGTACTTCAGCAGATCTGGGGGAGGTTGAAACAATAAGGGCTTGGAGGGAAGTATGGGCCACGACTGACAGGAGAAGTGCAAAAGGCCCCGTGAAGGTCTCGAAGACCCAGGTGTGGGTTGATTTGATAAAGGCTGGGGTAGTGAAAGAAAACCTTGATGGGCAGCCCAGTAGAATATTGTTAGAACTGTGGCACCAGTTAAAGCCAGAGCAGCAGGAGACTTCCGGGAAGATGGCAGCGTGAGCAGGGCGGCAGAAATCTCCTCCCAAAACTATATAAATCTATGAAAACACAGCAAATACAACTATTCCTAAAAGAGAAATCAGAGCACACAGGAAAGTGCACAGCGTGCAGCCACACCTGGGAGGACTCAGGACCCCGCGAAGTGGGTAAGATATGGAGCCGCGACCCGGCGGCACCCGAGCCCTCACCTAGCCCAGCGCGCCGGCAGGAGGAGAGGATTCAGAGCCGGGAGGGAGTGGAAGAGCAGGTCCGCGAAATAACCAGCTCTGGTGGTCTGCACCGGGAGTGCCGAGAGCGCTGACACACATTGCGCGGTGCATCGGACATTGGAGAGGCAGAAGGTGCAGGTTTTGAGCCAGGAACGTGCCAGGACAGTGCAGCCAGCGCCCCGGGACAAGAGAAAAGCGCGTGCCATTTATAGCGGTCTCGGAGAGGCGGGGGGCCCAGCGAGGGAACACCATCGCCCCGGCGGGCTCAGCCCTGCAGGCTGGAAGTCCTGGGGAACTTCGGTCCCCTTTGTTGGTGACAGAGAGAAGGGAGCAACCACGCTGGAATGTTATACAGAAAACAATAGCGTCCCATTCGTTCCTGCCCCGCCCAGACCTACAAAAAAGTGGCGTGGCCGCGGCTGCGAATTAGTGAAGCAACAGTGACACCTACAGCACGCTTAGAGAATCCACTCCAGGTGGGCATTTTTTTTTTGCTCGTTTGTGTTATTTCTTGCTTTTTTTTGCTCCTTTGTTTTATTTCTTGCCCCCCCCTTTTTTTGCTCGTCTGTTTTATTTCTTGCCCTTTTTTTTTTCTTTTTTCACCTTCCTTTTCTTTCATTTCTTTCTTCTTTCTCTTCCTTCTTTTTTTTTGGCTTGCTTGTTTTTTTTGGTGGTGCTTTTTTTTTCCTTTTCTTTTTAAACCTTAAAGAGCCCAGCTGACATACGTGGCACCTACCAGCGACCACTCCTGACAACATGACAAGACAGAAGAATATGAAACAGACAAATATCACCAAGATCCAGAGCCCCTCGGAGAACGAATCTGAAGGGATGGA
>JAVSCE010012844.1:0-168142 GCA_032199065.1 Smutsia gigantea
ACGATCACGTAGGTCCCTCAGGAAACTGAGACTTGGAGGAGTGAAGTTAAGCCTGTGGCAGAGGTGGAACCAGGACGTCCCTCTGAACTGTCCTGTGCTCTTCCATTTCCCAAGGATGCTCGGCAAGCACTTGGAGAGAGAGGATGGGACTCAGAGGATAAGGATGTTCATTTCTTCATTGTTCTTATTGATATGAGTTTCCTTCTTTTGTTTGTGAACCACATTGGATCCTGGGGAGAAGAAATCTTCAAGCCCACCGTTAGACACTTGTGTACAATTGCCACAGCCAGTGAGTGCTCTCTGGGGTCAGCATTTAGTGTTGCAGAAGTCATGCGATGCCAAACGGAGTTGGTCCTCTATCCGGACGTGACTGTGGGTGTGGCTGGCCCCTTTGCCTGCAGTATCCCTGCCCACCTCGTCACTTACATGAGCTCTTGGCTTTCTTCAGGCTCAGATCAGGGTGCACTTCCTCCTGGAAAAACTACCCCGTGAAAGAGGTACTAGTCCTATCTTCACTACCTGGGTGAGAAATTGTCATACATAGTGAGGTGAAGTAACTAAAGATTATAGAGCCAGGAAGTGGCAGAGCTGCGACTGGCACCTTGGCTGACTGGTTCCAAACACCAGCACTCCGAACCATTGCATCACGCAATTGCCCAAATTAGAAGAGTCTGTCTTTAGAATTAAGAAAAAGAAAAGAAAAGCTCTAAGGCCCCCTTGTAGTCTTCCAGCCTGTTGTGGAGCTAGACACTCGGTGTGCTCAGTGAATTCTCCATGAAGATGAGGAGTTTGCTCCAGCTCTGGATTGTTCACTACCAGCCTTAGGTTTAAGGTGCATTTTGATGGTTTTAGAACATTACCAGAGGAATACAGGCAACAACTGGGTGGGGGACTGTGGGTCTTCAAGCATTTTTATACCACCAGCTGCTCCAGACAATCTACAGGCCAAAAGCAGTTCTCATCAGAGTGGAAGTGAGCCCCCAGGGGAAAGTGATATTATTCATGCTGTGGCGTAAGAAGATGTGTTGCTGAAGCACATATTCCTCTGCCAGTTTTGGAGGAACTCCACCATGTGTTTTCTGTCGCAGCTCCAGGGGTTCTTCTAAAATCCTACTCAGCTCCCTGTGGCTCCACTCTACCCGCTTTGCAGCGGGCTCCAGGAAGTCAATCCGCTTCCCTTTGCTTCAGAAGCCGCCTCCATCCTTTGGAGTTTGTTTCCTTAATACTCGGCAAAGACAAGCACAAAAGACCTTTTTTGTTTGTAAGGCTTTTATGCCCAGTCACAGAGGGAAAGCCAAGCATCAGAAAAATAGCAAAGATGGAGAAGCAATAAATAGTCCAGCACCTTACAAAGTCCTTATTGTTTGGAGCCCTTGTATGTGGTTTTGAGCTTGCTATGGGATCATGAACGGGGGGAGCCTCAGTGATATTTTGTCTTTCTCTGAAGGTGGAGCTCACTGACTCTTCCCACTGTCCGGTAATTCTCCCTTTAGCCACGCTATGGAGAGCATTTCCTTCACGCAGTTCATTCCCAGCCTGACCGTGCTTCCTGTCTTTTGGTTTCCAGCAGGTATTTGACTTTTCTGAAGATCTCTAGAGTGAGTTACGATGACTGGGTTAATTGACTGTTGTGTCTCCTGGTCTTTCCCCATGCTCACACAAGGTCCCCATGGGCAGGAGCCGTCCTCAGCTCTTCTGTCTCCCCACTTGTTGATGGGTTTATTGCCCAGAGCCCAGCTTGTCTACACAAGCAATGTAGAAATACTTTATAGCTTGACTTGGGGCTTTGCCATTGAAAGGCACCTAATTCTCTGGTGATAAATTTACACTTGTATCCTTTTCATGAAACAAGGGCCTTTAGGGAGATGTATTTTTGCATTTAAAAATTATTCAGGAGGGACTCGGCGCAAGATGGTGGCGTGAGTAGGGTGGCGGAAATCTCCCAAAACCATATAGATTTTTGAAAATACAACAAATACAACTACTCCTAAAAGAGAGACCAGAAGATACAGTACAACAGCCAGGCTACATCTACGTCTGCAAGAACTCAGCACCTCACAAAAAGGGTAAGATACAAAGCCATGACCACTCCCCCACCCCAGCTCACAGGCGGGAAGAAAAGAATCAGGGTGAGGAGGGAGTGGAAGCACAGGACTGCCAAATAACCAGCCCTAGTAATCTGCACTGGGAGCAAAGACACACATTGCATGGTGTACTGGATATTAGAGAAACGGAAAAGTAAAACCCGAGATGGAGACTGGGAGCGGGTCCCCACAGCGGGCTCCCCTGGGACAAAAGAAAAGCGGACGCTTTTTAAAAGTCTTAAAGGGACAAGGGCCCAACAGCTGAACAAAATCATCCCAGCACACTCAGCCCAGCAGGCTGGGAATCTTGAGGAACATCGGACCTCCTAACCCCCTGTGGGGTAAAGCAGCCCCAAAGCACCTCATGGTGATAAGCAGCCTGCCATTCATTCCCCCTGGCGGGTGCTGCAAACGGACCAGCTGACCCACAGCTGAGGAGTGGCCCCACCCATGGCAACCACACAGAGTCTCCTCCCAGCACACAGCTAACCAGGATGGGCAGTGGAAGCTGGAGCAAGGTCCGGAAGGCGCAAAGGGGCAGTAGAACTCACCCAGCATGGCTGCCATGCCCCTGCAGTGCTCTAGGCTAGCTAGAGGGTGGCCCTGCCCATGGCAGCTCAGGGGATTATCCCAGAGACTGCCTCCCAGTGTGCGTGTAACCGGCACAGGCAGTGGAAGCTGGAGCAAGGCTCGGAAGGCATGAAGGGGCCTGTCCTTGCAGAACGCACCCCGGTGTGGCAGCCACACCCCCACAGTGTTCTAGGCTAGCCTGAGGGCTTCCCTGCCCACGGCAGCTCAGGGGATGATCCTCTCAGTGTGTGGGTACCCGGCACAGGCTGCAGAGAAGGGCAAGGTGCACAACAAGCAGGAAGGGACTTTGTTCTCCCAGCTGACACACGTGCCACCTGCCTGTGAACACTTCTATCGCCATGAAAAGACAGAAGAATCTGGTTCAGTAAATAATCACTCAGACAACTCCAGAGAGAGGGCCTGGTGGGATAGATTTAAACAATCTTCCTGAAAAAGAATTCAAAATAAAAGTCATAACCATGCTGATGGACCTACAGAGAAATATGCAAGAGCTAAGGGATGAAGTCAGGAGGGACATTACAGAAATGAAACAAATGATTGACAGACTTAAGAGCAGACTGGATGAGGTGCAAGAGACTGTTAATGGAATAGAAATCAGAGAACAGTAGTACAGAGAAGCTGAGGCAGAGAGAGATAAAAGAACCTCTAGAAATGAAAGAATATTAAGAGAACTGTGTGACCAATCCAAACAGAACAATATTCGCATTATGGGGGTACCAGAAAAAGAAGAGAGAGAAAAAGGGATAGAAAATGTCTTTGAAGAAATAATTGCCGAAAACTTCCCCAAGCTGGGGAAGGAAATAGTTTCTCAGACCATGGAAGCCCACAGATCTCCCAACACAAGGGACCCAAGGAAGACAACACCAAGACATATAATAATTAAAATGCCAAAGATCAAAAACAAGGACAGAGTATTAAAGGCAGCCAGAGAGAGAAAAAAGATCACCTAAAAAGGAAAACCCACCAGGCTATCATCAGACTTCTCAACAGAAACCTTACAGGCCAGAACAGAATGGCATAATATATTTAACGCAATGAAACAGAAGGGCCTTGAACTAAGAATACTGCATCCAGCACGATTACCATTTAAATTTGAGGGAGGGATTAAACAATTCCCAGACAAGCGAAAGTTGAGGGAATTTGCCTCCCACAAACCACCTCTACAGGATTTTAAAGGTACTGCTCTAGATAGAAGCACTCCTAAGGCTAAAAGATGTTACCAGAGAAAATAAAATCATAGCAAAGAAAGCAGACCATCCAAATACTAACTAAAGGCAAAAAATAAAATCAACTATCCACAAAAACAGTCAAAGGAAATGCAAAAGAGTACAGAATAAAACACCTAACATATAAAGAATGGAGGAGGAAGAATAAGAAGGGAGAGAAATAAAGAACCATCGGACTGTGTGTATAATAGCTTAACAAGAGAGGTAAGTCAGACTGTTAGATAGTAAAGAAGCTACCCTAGAACCTTTGGTAACCACGAACCTAAACTGGCAATGGCAATAAGTACATATCTATCGATAATCACCCTACATGTAAATGGACTGAATGCACCAATCAAAAGACACAGAGTAATAGAATGGATAAAAAATCAAGACCCATCTATATGCTGCTTACAAGAGACTCACCTCAAACCCAGAGATACACATGGACTAAAAGTGAAGGGATGGAAAAAGACATTTCATGCAAACAACAGTGAGAAAAAAGCAGGTGTTGCAGTACTTGTATCAGACAAAATAGACTTCAAAACAAAAAAGTAGCAAGAGATAAAGAAGGAGATTAGATAATAATAAAGGGGTTATACAACAAGAGGATATAACCATTATAAATATATATGCACCCAACACAGGAGCACCAAAATATGTGAAACAAATACTATCAGAATTAAAGAAGGAAATAGAAAGCAATGCATTCATTTTAGGAGACTTCAACACACCACTCACTCCAAAGGACAGATCAACCAGAGAGAAAATAAGTAAAGACACAGAGGCACTGAACAACACACTAGAACAGATGGACCTAACAGACATCTACAGAACTCTACACCCAAAAGCAGCAGGATACACATTCTTCTCAAGTGCACATGGAACATTTTCCAGAATAGACCACACAGTAGGGCACAAAAAGAACCTCAGTAAAGTCAAAAATATTGAAATTCTACCAACCAACTTCTCAGATCACAAAGGTATAAAACTAGAAATACATTGTACAAACAAAACCAAAAGACTCACAAACAGATGGAGACTTAACAGCATGCTCCTAAATAACCAATGGATCAATGACCAAATTAAAACAGATATCAAGCAATATATGGAGACAAAGGACAACAACAACGCAAAGCACCAACTTTTGTGGGACGCAGCAAAGGCAGTTCTAAGAGGAAAGTATATTGCAATCCAGGCCTATTTAAAGAAGGAAGAACATTCCCAAATGAGTAGTCTAAAGACACAATTACTGAAATTGGAAAAAGAAGAACAAATGAGGCCCAAAGTCACCAGAAAGAGGGACATAATAAAGATCAGAGAAGAAATGAATAAAATTGAGAAGAAGAAACAATAGAAAAAAATCAATGAAACCAAGAGCTGGTTCTTTGAAAAAATAAACAAAATAGATAAACCCCTAGCCAGACTTATTAAGAGAAAAAGAGAATCTACACACATAAACAGAATCAGAAATGAGAAAGGAAAAATCATGACGGACTCCAAAGAAATACAAAGAATTATTACAGAATACTATGAAAATCTATATGCTAACAAGCTGAAAAACCTAGAAGAAATGGACAACTTCTTAGAAAAATACAACCTTCCAAGACTGACCAAGGAAGAAACATAAAATCTGAACAGACCAATTACCAGCAACGAAATTGAATTGGTAATCAAAAAACTACCTAAGAACAAAAATCCCAGACCAAACAGATTCACTGCTGAATTTTATCAAACACTTAGTGAAGACCTAATACCCATTCTCCTTAAAGTTTTCCACAAAACAGAAGAGGAGGGAATACTTCTAAACTTATTCTATGAAGCCAGCATCACTCTAATACCAAAACCAGGCAAAGACACCACAAAAAAAGAAAATTACAGACCAATATCCCTGATGAACATAGATGCAAAAATACTCAAAAAAATATTAGCAAAGTGAATTCAAAAATATATCAAAAAGATCATCCATTATGATCAACTGGGATTCATTCCAGGGATGCAAGGATGGTACAACATTCGAAAATCCATCAACATCATCCACCACATCAACAAAAAGAAGGACAAAACCACATGATCATCTCCATAGATGCTGAAAAAGCATTTGACAAAATTCAACAACCATTCATGATAAAAACTCTTAACAAAATGGGTATAGAGGGCAAGTACCTCAACATAATAAAGGCCATATATGACAGACCCACAGCCAACATCATGCTTAACAGCGAGAAGCTGAAAGCTTTTCACCTAAGATCGGGAACAAGATAGGGATGCCCACTCTTCCCACTGTTATTCAAGATAGTACTGGAGGTCCTAGCCATGGCAATCAGACAAAACAAAGAAATACAAGGCATCCAGATTGGTAAAGAAGAAGTCAAACTGTCACTATTTGCAGATGACAATGATATTGTACCTAAAAAACCCTAAAGACTCAACTCCAAAACTACTAGAGCTAATATCTGAATTCAGCAAAGTTGTAGGATACAAAATTAATACACAGAAATCTGTTGCTTTCCTGTACACTAACAATGAGCTAACAGAAAGAGAAATCGGGAAAACAATTCCATTCACAATTGCATCAAAATGAACAAAATACTTAGGAATAAACCTAACAAAGTAAGTGAAAGACCTATACCCTGAACACTGCAAGACACTCCTAAGAGCAATTAAAGAGGACACTAACAAATGGAAATTCATCCCATGCTCTTGGCTAGGAAGAATAAATATTGTCAAAATGGCTATACTACCTAAAGCAATCTACAGATTCAATGCAATTCCTATCAAAATACCAACCACATTCTTCAATGAACCACAGCAAATCCTTCTAAAATTCATATGGAACCACAAAAGACCCCAAATAGCCAAAGCAATCCTTAGAAGGAAGAATAGAACAGAGGGACTTACGCTCCCTGACTTCAAGCTCTACTACAAAGCCACAGTAATGAAGACAATTTGGTACTGGCACAAGAACAGACCCACAGACCAGTGGAACAGAATAGAGTCCAGCTATTAACCCAAAAATATACAGTCAATTAATATAAGATAAAGGAGCTATGGATATACAGTGGGGAAATGGCAGCCTCTTCAACAGCTGGTGTTGGCAAAACTGGACAGCTACATGTAAGAGAATGAAACTGGATCATTGTCTAACCCCATACACAAAAGTAAATTCAAAATGGATCAAGCCCTGAATGTAAGTCATGAAACCATAAAACTCTTAGGAAAAGACATAGGCAAAAATCTCTTGGTTGTAAACATGAGAAACTTCTTCATGAGCATATCTCCCCGAGCAAGGGAAACAAAAGCAAAAATGAAGAAGTGGGACTATATCAAGCTGAAAAGCTTCTGTACAGCAAAGGATATCATCAGTAGAACAAAAAGACACCCTACAGTATGGGAGAATATATTCATAAATGACATATCTGATAATGGATTGACATCCAAAATATATAAAGAGCTCACATACCTCAGCAAACAAAAAGCATATAAGCCAATTTAAAAAAGGCAGAGGATCTGAACAGACACTTCTCCAAAGAAGAAATTCAGATGGCCAACAGGCACATGAAAAGATGCTCCACATCACTAACCATCAGAGAAATGCAAATTAAAACCACAATGAGATATCACCTCACACCAGTGAGGATAGCCAACATCCAAAACACAAACAACAACAAATGTTGGCAAGGATGTGGAGAAAGGGGAACCCTCCTACACTGCTGGTGGGAATGTAAGGTAGTTCAACCATTGTGGAAAGCAGTATGGAGGTTCCTCAAAAAACTCAAAATAGAAATACCATTTGACCCAGGAATTCCACTCCTAGGAATTTACCCTAAGAATGCAGCAGCCCAGTTTGAAAAAGACAGATGCACCCCTATGTTTATCGCAGCACTATTTACAATAGCCAACAAGTGGAAGCAACGTAAGTGTCCATCAGTAGGTGAATGGATAAAGAAGATGTGGTACATATACACAATGGAATATTATTCAGCCATAAGAATAAAACAAATCCTGCCATTTGCAACAACATGGATGGAGCTAGAGGGTATTATGCTCAGTGAAATAAGCCAGGTGGAAAAAGACAAGTATCAAATGATTTCACTCATATGTGAAGTATAAGAACAAAGAAAAAACTGAAGGAACGAAACAGCAGCAGACTCACAGAACCCAAGAATGGACTAACAGTTACCAAAGGAAAGGGACTGGGGAGGATGGGTGGGAAGGGAGGGACAATGGGGGAAAAGCGGTATTATGATTAGCAGACATAATGTGGGAGGGGGGGACGGGAGGGCTGTACAACACAGAGAAGACAAGTAGTGATTCTATAGCATCTCACTACACTGATGGACAGTGACTCTTTTGGGGTATGTGGTGGGGACTTGATGATGTGGGGGGTCTAGTAACCATAATGTTGCACATTTAACTGTAGATTAATGATACCAAAAAAAATTATGCAGTAGATGTTAGGAAATACAGGAATGGGCCAGTGAGTTGAGCCAGTCTAGCTGGAGCAAATGTCTGCTTGGATGTATCTTACTAGGATATACTGTCTTGAGTAATGAACTGAGGAATTCCTGAAGTCTAAGGAGACCTGGAGATGGGTATGGAGATGCAGGAAGAAGACATCCAAATGTTCTTATTGTATTTACATAGTTCAATGGATTTTGGTGATTTGGTGTCAGAAAAGCAGAGACACAGCTGGGAGGAGACAACAAAGAAGAAAGTAGGGTCAGAAGATTAGGGTTAGGTACAGCCAGATCTGAGAGGTAAGGTTAAGGACCAAGCATCACACATGGCTTGGAGATGACAGGATTTAATGAGCTAAGAGAGAGGGGGAAGTGGTGAAAATATGACCAGAGACTGGCTGCATGTCAAGTGAAAGCCAAGAGCTGAGTGAAGCAAATAAGGAATATCAGCTCAAGATTTGCTCTCCCTTCAGTGTGGGTGACCTTTTCCTCTTCTCTTGTTTGCACTTCCTCAAGCCGTTGTGAATGATGAGGCCACCCAACAGAAGCACTAAGTCCCCGAGACCTCGGTATGATTACATGCTTTTTCCAGAGAAGCAATGCCATCATGATATGTGGCAGTGGGTTGTAGGAACAATTTCCAGCAGAGCTGCATGAGCTTCTCATTCTGAAAACATATAAGACTTAGAGCAGATTTTAATAATAATCACCTTCATTTTGGCCATCATGGACGATCACACATATAAGACACAAAATCTTATGGTGTGGGTGATTCATTTTGTGTGAATTTGGCATTGATTCAGAATGCTCACATTTGATTTCTGAGGTGCTCCTGAGGATTTAGCCATCAATCTCAAGACTGTAATTTCAACAATTTCAGATACACACCTATTATGACATGATATGACAAGACTATAGTACATGCAATAATAATAATAATGCTAGTGATAGTCATAATGGTAATGTTGACTATTGTCATTTGAATGTGAATTTCTCATAGGAATCTGCTCAGTATAGGGTATTTAGCCAAGGAAGTGCATCAGTATCATCTTTTGTGTAGCTGATAATGTAATAATGCAATACTGTAAAGAGCCACTTTTTAGATTTGTCATTAGTTCCGTTAGATGCCCAGTAAGTATACGTAAAACCAGTGAAGTATTTCTCAAGTGCCCATATCCTTAAAATAGCACAGATTTTAAGTGGGTCCAGTTCTGCCTCATTAGGATCGACATCTTGCCCAGGGTTCTGCAGGGATTCACGTGCTTTGTCTACTATCTCCTGGTCCTCTCCTTGGCGAGTCTTCTTTTCAGTCTGGAGGCCCATGTTGCTATGGGTCTCTCAGACCTCCTTCCCTGTTTTGGATGTGTTGTCCAGCTCCGACTGGTTGTCAGATGCTCTTCCCTGAGTATCTCCACCTAGGATTCCTAAACCTTCATCTCACAATACTCACTCTTAATACTCTTGTTACTGAATCAAGGAGCTGGGAATTTACCTCTCTCTGAGCAAGATGGTTTCCCATATTGGATCCTGTGAAGAGTTCCATGGAAGCTGCTTTTTATTTATTTTATTTATTTATTTTTATTAAGGTATCATTGCTATACAATCACATGAGCAACATAGTGGTTACTAGATTCCCCCTTTTATCAACTCCCCACCAAACACACCATTACATTACAATCACTGTCCATCAGCATAGTAAGATGCTATAGAGTCACTACTTGTGTTCCCTGTGCTATACCACCTTCCCCGTGCACCCCCTACATTATGTGTGCCGATCATAATGCCCCTTATTCCCCTTATTCCTCCCTTTCCACCCACCCTCCTCAGGCCCTTTTTTAAAAAATTTTTTATTAAGGTATTATTGATATACACTCTTATAAAGGTTTCACATGAAAAAGCAAGTGGTTACTACTTTTACCCATATTATCAAGTCCCCGCCCATACCCCAATGGCGTCACAGTCCAATCAGTGTAGTAAGATGCCACAGAGTCACTATTTGCCTTCTCTGTGCTACACTGTTTTCCCCGTGACCCCCCGCACCATGTGTACTAAACATAATATCCCTCAGTCCCCTTCTCCCTCCCGCCCCTCCCAGGTTCCCACACCCCTCCCCTTTGGTAATCACTAGTCCCTTCTTGGAGTCTGTAAGTCTGCTGCTATTTTCTTCCTTCAACTTAACTGCGTTGTTATACTACACAAATGAGGGCAATCATTTGGCACTTGTCTTTCTCTGCCTGGCTTATTTCACTGAGCATAATATCCTCCAGCTCCATCCATGTTGTTGCAAATGGTAGGATTTGTTTCTTTCTTATGGCTGAATAGTATTCCAATGTGTATATGTACCACACCTTTATCCATTCATCTACTGATGGACACTTAAGTTGCTTCCATTTCTTGGCTATTGTAAATAGTGCTGCAATAAACAGGGGTGCATATGTCTTTTTGAATCTGAGAATCTGTATTCTTTGGGTAAATTCCAAGGTGTGGAATTCCTGGGTCAAATGGTATTTCTATTCGGAGTTTTTTGAGGAACCTCCATATTGCTTTCCATAATGGTTGAACTACCTTACATTCCCACCAGCAGTGTAGGAGGGTTCCCCCTTCTCCTCATACTCACCAGCATTTGTTGTTCTTAGTCTTTTGGATGCTGGCCATCCTTACTGGTGTGAGGTGATAGCTCATTGTGGTTTTAATTTGCATTTCCCTGGTGATTAGTGATGTGGAGCATCTTTTCATGTGTCTGTTGGCCATCTGAATTTCTTCTTTGGAGAACTGTCTCTTCATATCCTCTGCCCATTTTTTAATCGGGTTATTTGCTTTTTGGGTGTTGAGATGTGTGAGTTCTTTATATATTTTGGATGTTAACCCCTTGTCAGATATGTCATTTACAGATATATTCTCCCATATTGTAGGATCACTTTTTGTTCTGTTGATGGTGTCCTTTGCCATACAGAAGCTTTTTAGTTTGATGTAGTCCCATGTGCTCATTTTTGCTTTTGTTTCCCTTGCATGAGGAGATGCATTCAGGAAGAAGTTGCTCATGCTTATATTCAGGAGATTTTTGCCTATGTTGTCTTTTAAGAGCTGGTTTCATGACTTACATTCAGGGCTTTGATCCATTTCAAGTTTACTTTGTGTACGGGGTTAAACAATAATCCAGTTTCATTCTCTTCCATGTAGCTCTCCAGTTTTGCTAACACCAGTTGGTGAAGAGGCTGTCATTTCCCCACTGTATGTCCATGGCTCCTTTATCGTACATTAATTGGCCATATATGCTTGGGTTTATATCAGGGCTCTCTAGTCTGTTCCATTGGTCTATGGGTCTGTTCTTGTGCCAGTACCAAATTGTCTTGATTACTGTGGCTTTGTAGTAGAGCTTGAAGTTGGGGAGCATAATCCCCCCAGCTTTATTCTTCCGTCTCAGGATTGCTTTGGCTATTCGGGGTCTTTTGTGGTTCCATATGAATTTTAGAAGGATTTTCTGTAGTTCATTGAAGAATGTGGTTAGTATTTTGATAGGAATTGCATTGAATCTGTAAATTGCTTTACGCAGGGTGGCTATTTTGACAATATTAATTCTTCTTATCCATGAGCACGGGATGTGTTTCCATTTATTGGTATCTTCTTTATCTCATGAGTGTCTTGTAGTTTTCAGAATATAGGTCTTTCACTTCCTTGGTTAGGTTTATTCCCAGATGTTTTATTCTTTTTGATGCAACTGTGAATGGAATTGTCTTCCTGATTTGTCTCTCTGCTAGTTCATTGTTAGTGTATATGAATGGCACAGATTTCTGCATACTAATTTTGTATCCCACAACTTTGCTGAAATCAGATATTAGATCTAGTAATTCTGGAGTGGGTTCTTTAGGGTTTTTTATGTACAGTATCATGTCGTCTGCAAACAGGGATGGTTTAACTTCTTCCTTGCCAATCTGGATGCCTTTTATTTCTTTGTGTTGTCTGATTGCCATGGCTAGGACCTCCAGTACTATGTTGAATAGAAGTGGGGAGAGTGGGCATCCTTGTCTTGTTCCCGATCTTAAAGGGAAACCTTTCAGTTTCTTGCTGTTAAGTATAATGTTAGCTGTGGGTTTGTCATATATGGCTTTTATTATGTTGAGGTACTTACCCTCTATACCCATTTTGTTAAGAGTTTTTTATCATGAATGGATGTTGAGTTTTGTCAAATGCTTTTTCATCCTCTATGGAGATGATCATGTGGTTTTTGTCCTTCTTTTTGTTGATGTGGTGGATGATGTTGATGGATTTTCGAATGTTGTACCATCCTTGCATCCCTGGAATGAATCCCAGTTGATCACGATGGATGATTTTTTGATGTATTTTTGAATTCAGTTTGCTAATATTTTGTTGAGTATTTTTGCATCTATGTTCATCAGGGATATTGGTCTGTAATTTTCTTTTTTTGTGGTGTCTTTGTCTGGTTTTGGTATTAGAGTGATGCTGGCCTCATAGAATGAGTTTGGAAGTATTCCCTCTTCTTCTACTCTTTGGAAAACTTTAAGGATGATGGGTATTAGGTCTTCACTAAATGTTTGATAAAATTCAGCAGTAAAGCCACCTGGTCCAGGCATTTTGTTCTTAGGTAGTTTTTTGATTACCAATTCATTTTCGTTGCTGGTTATTGGTCTGTTCAGATTTTCTGTTTCTTTCTGGGTCAGCCTTGAAAGGTTGTATTTTTCTAGAAAGATGTCCATTTCTTCTAGGTTATCCAGTGTGTTGGCATATAATTTTTCATAGTATTCTGTAATAATTCTTTGTATTTCTGTGGTGTCTGTAGTGATTTTTCCTTTCTCATTTCTGATTCTGTTTATGTGTGTAGACTCTCTTTTTTTCTTGATAAGTCTGGCTAGGGGTTAATCTATTTTGTTTGTTTTCTTGAAGAACCAGCTACTGCTTTCATTGATCCTTTCTATTGTTTTATTCTTCTAGATTTTATTTATTTCTGCTCTAATCTTTTTTATGTCCCTCCTTCTGCTGACTTGGGGCCTCATTTGTTCTTCTTTTTGTAGTTTTGTTAATTGTGAGTTTAGACTGTTCATATGGGACTGTTCTTCTTTCCTGAGGTGGACCTGTACTGCAATATAGTTTCGTCTTAGCACGGCCTTCACTGCATCCCACAGATTTTGCGGTGTTGAACTATTTTTGTCATTTATCTCCATATATTGCTTGATCTCTATTTTATCTCTATGGTCATTGATCTATTGGTTATTTAGGAGCATGTTGTGAAGCCTTCATGTGTTGGTGGGATTTTTAATTTTCTTTGCATAATTTATTTCTTGTTTCATGCCTTTGTGGTCTGAGAAAGTGGTTGGTACAATTTCAATTTTTTAAAATTTACTGAGGCTCTTTTTGTGGCCTAGGATATGATCTATTCTTGAAAATGTTCCATGTGCACTTGAGAAGAATATGTATTCTGCTGCTTTTGGGTGTAGAGTTCTGTAGATGTCTGTTAGGTCCATCTGTTCTAATGTGTTGTTCAGTGCTTCTGTCTCCTTACTTATTTTCTGTCTGGTTGATCTGTCCTTTGGAATGAGTGGAGTGTTGAAGTTTCCTAGAACGAATGCATTGCATTCTATTTCCCCTTTTAATTCTGTTAGTATTTGTTTCACATATTTTGGTGCTCCTGTGTTGGGTGCATAGATACATATAATGGTTATATTTTCTTGTTGGATTGACCCCTTTATTGTTATGTAATTCCTTCTTTGTCTCCTGTGACTTTCTTTGTTTTGAAGTCTATTTTGTCTGATAAAAGTACTGCAACTCCTGCTTTCTTCTCCCTATTAGTTGCATGAAATATCTTTTCCATCCCTTCCCTTTGAGTCTGCGTATGTCTTTGGGTTTAAAGTGAGTCTCTTGTAGGCAGCATATAGATGGGTCTTGTTTTTTTATCCATTCAGTGACTCTATGTCTTTTGATTGGTGCATTCAGGCCATTTACATTTAGGGTGATTATCGATAGGTATGTACTTATTGCCATTGCAGGCTTTAGATTCGTGGTTACCAAAGGTTCAAGGTTAACTTCCTTACTATCTAAGAGTCTAAATTAACTCATTTAAAATGCTATTACAAACACAGTCTAAAGGTTCTTTTTTTCTCCTCCTTTTTCTTCCTCCTCCATTCTTTATATATTAGCTATCATATTCTGTACTTTGTCTATCCCTTGATTGACTTGGGGATAGTTGATTTAATTTTGTATTTGCTTAGTAATTAACTGTTCTCCCGTCTTTACTGTGGTTTTATTACCTCCGGTGACAGCTATTAAATCTTAGGAACACTTCCATATATAGCAGTCCCTCCAAAATACACTGTAGATATGGTTTGTGGGAGGTGAATTCTCTCAGCTTTTGATTATCTCGAAATTGTTTAATGCCTCCTTCAAATTTAAATGATAACCTTGCTGGATAAAGTATTCTTGGTTCAAGGCCCTTCTGCTTCATTGCATTAAATATATCATGCCACTCCCTTCTGGCCTGTAAAGTTTCTGCTAAGAAGTCTGATGATAGGCTGATGGGCTTTCCTTTGTATGTGATATTATTTCTCTCTCTGGCTGCTTTTTATAGTCTGTCATTATCCTTGATCTTTGCCATTTTAATTACTATATGTCTTGTTGTTGTCTTCCTTGGGTCCCTAGTGTTGGGAGATCTGTTCACCTCCATAGCCTCAGAGAGTATCTCCTCCCCCAGATTGGGGAAGTTTTCAGGAATTACCTCCTCAAAGACACTTTGTATCCCTTTCTCTCTCTTCTTCTTCTGGTACTCCTACAATGCGAATATTGTTCCATTTGGATTGGTCACACAGTTCTCTCAATATTCTTTCATTTTTAGAGATCCCTTTTTCTCTCTGTGCCTTAGCTTCTTTGTATTCCTCTTCTCTAATTTCTATTTCATTTATCGTCTCCTCCACCATATCTAATCTGCTTTTAAAACTTTCCATTGTATGTTTCATATCTGATACTGTGTTCCATAATGATTGGATCTCCCACTGGAATTCATCCCTGAGTTCTTGAATATTTTTCTGTACCTCCATGAGCATGTTAATGATTTTTATTTTGAAATCCCTTTCAGGCAGATTTGTGAGGTCAATTTTATTTGAATTTTTCTCAGGGGTTGTATCCATAATTTTTCTTTGAATCAGGTTCCTTTGGTGTTTCATATTTGTATATGGCACCCTCTAGTGCCCAGAAGCTCTACTCTCTGGAGCTGCTTTGCCCCTGATGCAATGTCGGGGGTTGCATGGGAGCGGTATTGGTGCCTGGGGGTAGGAAAGAGCTGTTTCTTGCTTTCCGGCTGCTATGCCTGTCTCCACTGCCAGAACCAGTGGGCCAAGCATACAGGTATAAGCCTCTGTGCTTTGCATTTGTAGTTGCTGTAGGCAGGGCTTACCTCTGGCTGGCCTAATGCCTGGGTAGGGTTTGCTGGTTTGCGAGCCAGGCGGGACTGGCCGGAAGAAAGGCTCAGTGGGCTGCGTATCACAGAGGGGGTCCTTGGAGCTCTGTAGCCAGCAGGGGCTGGAGCTCCTGAAGATCGTGAAAGTTCCCTACCTGCTGGGCAGAGTGCACCCAGACAATTTTGTCTACCTGTGCTTTCTCCTGAGCAGTAAGCTCTGTGAAATCCTTGTGCCTTTAGCAGCCCTCTTGCTGTTAGAAAGTCTCTCAGACTGCCCACCTTTCTTTTGTCCCAGAGCAGCCAGATATGGATTCCTGCTTTCCACAAGCAGCTGGAATCTCAGTCTCTCCAGGTATTCTGCCTGTCTTAGCTTTCTAACCCCCTAATCACGAGAGTACCATGAAAACACCATGAAATGTAGGTTTGTGCTCCCAGATCAGATCTCCAGAGTTAGGTATTCAGCAGTTCCAGGCCTCCGCTCCCTCCCTGCTCTTTCTTTCCTCCTGCTGGTGAGCTGGGGTAGGGGAAGGGCTTGGGTCCCGCTGGGTCACGGCTTTGGTATGTTACCCTATTCCGTGGGGTTTATTCCTTTCTCCAGGTTTATGCAGTTTGGCGCAGTCCTCTTTCCTGTTGCTCTTTCAGTATTAGTTGTATTAATTGTATTTTCGTATTATATTCAGTTTCAGGAGGAAGCCTCTGTCTCACCTCTCATGCTGCCATCTTTAATCCTCGGAACCTGCTTTTTAAAATACATATTTTATGACAGTATACTAAGCATATAGTTTAAAAGTCAAGTCTAACTCTTAATGTTAATAAGACTCAGCTTCACTCTCCACTCTCAATTCTTGAACCTTGAGGCAAATACTTTCCACTCTTTCAGATGTTTCTTTTTTCAAGAAATATGTTTATGTCTCTATTTTCTGTTTTTCAGTTTTCTATACTACCTATTCTCTCTCTTCTATGAAAATTATTTAGCATCTTGGTCTCCACTCACCACACACACACACACATTCTCTCCCTCTTCTCATCCTCCCAATTTACTTATGTATTAGATATATACTATTGCATAAAAAATTGCTGTAAAAGTGCTAAAATATAATAACACTAATTATTCCAGTTTGTGTGGGTCAGGAATTTGGGTGTTCTGAAACTGAAGGATCTGAATTCAAGGTCATTCACACTCATGGCCGTTTAGTGCTGGTTGTTGGCCCGATACCTTAGTTCTTCTGTTTGGGCCTTTCCACAGGTTGGTTGAGAATTCTGCTGTCGTGACAAAGGTTTTTTTACCTAGGTCATTCCCTGTTGAGCTGTGAGTTGGAGGTAGCCCCAGAATTTGTCAGACAGCTGTCTCCTGCAACTGCCGTTGTGTGTCTGGGTTCAGGACCCTCTGCCTCCCTTTGTCCCTTCACCACTGGGCTTTGTAACAGCTCCCCGTCCTTGCGTTCTTTGGGGTATTTCACCTTTTTTGGTTGAATTGTCTTAAATCTGACCATATGTTTTTCAATAAACTCTCATCAGTTTGATTGAGCCTTCTGTTTCTTGCCCACAGCGACTGGTACAATAAGTAAATTTTTGACCCATTGCATATCTGACAATGTCTTTTTTCTACCTCACCCTTGGGTATAGAGTGTTAGGTTAAAAGACACTTTTCCTTAGTGGTTTAGACACGTTGTTGTGTCTTTCTGCTCTCATTATCACTTTTGATAACACTAGTGTGATCTGGATGCCTGATCCTCTGTCTGTGACTTGTTTTAAGTCTCAGGAACACTTGGGATTCTTCTCTTTATCCCCAGTGTTTAAAAATTTCATGCTGATGTGCCTTGGTATAGGTTTTGTTTTATTTCATTCATTATGTTTAAGATGAGACACAACACCTCTGATAGCGAGCTCTGTCTGCATGAGCGTGGCTTGTTTACTGTTGGGTCTCACTCTGGGTGATCAATAAATGTCAGTTTCTGTAGGTCTTTTCTCTTAGCTTAGTCAGTCTCCTCAGATAGGTGCTGTCCAGTAGGAACCTGGGTGGTGATGGAAACGTCCAGTGTCAGCACTGTCCAGTATGGTAAGCCACTAGTCACATGTGGCTCTTCAGCACTAGCAATGTGGCTGGTACAGCTGAAAAAGTGAATTTTTAATTTTACTTAATTTAAACTTAGTCACTTGTGACTAGTGTCTGCTATACCAGGCAGCTCAATGCTAATCTCCCCCTTGGCTGTGGATCTTCTACCAGCCAAGGTGGAGGAAAAGTTGGGGAATCTCATTGTTGAGGTGCAGACTTTCACCTAAGTTTCCTTTTTGCAGTCAGGCCCTCAGCTGTTTGGAAGCCTGTCTTGTTGACCAAAGTCTATCTTTTTGACCCTCTCTAAGCTTCCAGTATTCTAGGGGAACAGGAGAGGCACAGTTAGCTAAGGGCATGGAATAGAGGTCAGAATATGGGGCTCAAGATACCACATACAAAGTCTCCAGCCAGTTCTCCTGTTTTCCTTGCATTCTGAAGGAACTATAACATGAACATCAAGGTTTTTTTTTTCCGGGATTCTTTTGGGGAAAACAGCAAGTTTTTGTGGCTTTCTCTGCTGCAGGTTTAAGCTTCAGCTTTCTCTGGTCTGCTAAGTCAGCTACAATCTACCTTCCAGCTCTCCGTTTTTGTTGACATCGATTGTATGCTGTCATCTCCTCTGCAGGTGTGGGGAAAATGGAAGTTCCCATGGCCAGGATCCTCACCTGACCCTAAACTATTTTACGTAATTGGCCTACTGCTAGGCTACTGCTTCCACACTTGTTAGCAATGAGCTATTATTGATTGACTCACTATATAAAGAACTCCATCCAGTGCTCTGTGTGGAAGCAGAGGCAGAAGTGGATTACAGACCTGCAGACTGCTGGATGCAGGTGGGATTCTAGTGCTTGACCTCTTGCCATGAGAATAAAGCCAGGTATAAACCCTTTACCCCAAGAATATTCCATTGTCATTTCTTGGTCTCACTAAATCCACAGTAAAATTGCCTGGGGCTGAAACCCTTTCTCTTTGGCCACATGGGTTTGAGCCACTTTTTATTTCTTTCCTGTATTTTGGTGAGGGTTCTGCAGGGAGTATAGAAAAATTGGTGTGTCAGTGCTTCCATGATAGCAGCTGATTTCTTGTTTTCCACACTTCCTTGGTCCCGTTCTACCAAAGACATGGGATTGTTCGCCTGCTCATACAAGTGAAACCATGGTTATAAAAATACCTTTCTTGGCTGCAGAAAACTGAATTGCTTCCAGGATTCTTTTCTTAACATTTTTCCAAGAATCCCTAAGAATGTTCACATGGATCCAGAAATCAGTTCTGGTCATTTATGAATTCATTTTTGGCCAAGCCAGGACCATACAGTTGCCCCATGCTGGAAATTTCTACCAGGGTGTCACTCTGCATTTATAACCTTTCTCCTCCTGCTGGTGCAGCTAGAGGTATCACTGTTGGTGAAGACAGGCTCTGCCTCCCAAAAGGTGGAGGAACTGAAGTATCTCCCTGAGCCCCAGTGTCAGCCTTCTCTGGGAGGTGAGTGATAGGTTTCAGTGTTGGAGTACTGGGAGCCAGAGGTTCTCGGACCCTCCTGTGTTGCGACTGACCTCTGACCCTGGTGTGGTTGAGCTCTGACTTTCCAGCTTAAGCTCTGTAAGACAAACAGGGACTCCTATCAAGCAGTGACTCCCACCACTCTCAGGAGATCTTCGTTAATGCCTCCAGCCAGCGTCTCCACGGTAAGGGACAGTTTCCACATTGTATCAGCAGATGTTTCACAGTACAGCTGCCTAGATCCCATGTAGTCTGGCTCTGTCAACTCACATTCAGCCTCCACCCCAGCACCTACCCTCCTCTCTAACACTCTGGTTCTTGATTGTGAGTTCCCCCTCTGAGACTCACTCATCTCCATTCCTATCCAGCCTCCATCTGGGACTGCTATTGTTTATCACATATATATCTATCTTCCAGAAGCCCTAGGGATATTATAGTTCAACCCACTCATTCCTCCATGGATCTCCTTAGTGCTTCCTACATGGATGTCTGAGTGTGAGTGGATATAGGGGAAAATCACTCTCCCCCATCCCCTCTATCCCAACTCCACTAGCTAGCTGTGAACCATGGGCAAGTCCCACTGGGTAAGTAGAGGATAATTCTGTCTAAGGCAATTGTGTACAAAGCTTCACGAGATGGTATGGGAATAAAAAAATATTATAATGTCTATTTTTTTTAATGTTATTTTATAAAGATATGATTAATATATATTATACTAGTTTCTGGTTTATAATAGTATTTATTGTAAGATTTTTTTCTTTCTTGTGATGAGAACTTTTAAGATTTACTCTCTTAACAACTTTCATATAATCAATACAATATTATTAACTATAATGGCCACACTGTACATTTCTATTTATTTTTTAATATAATGCTTTAAAAATTTTGTTTTGCATGCATGTTGTAAATATGTATGCAAATGTTACAATCCATGCGTCAAAACATTTTTTTCCTGATTCAGTGCAGTCTTATCAAAGTGTGCAAAGCTGTAGCGTCCACAGTGTGCGTTTGTGGGACCCAGAGGCCCCAGGTGCTCACTGTGTTGGTGTATTTAATAATCCACATTTGAAGGGTCACTGTTGTACAGACATTGTCAGGATATTGTGCCTGTTTGCCCTATTAGGGTGGCAAAACTCTTGCTTTCAGGAAATTTACACAGTGTTTGCCAACTAAGACTTTTAGGTCCATACCACAACATTAAAATTTAAAACATATAATATTTGAAGTTAGGTCATTAGTACTGTTATTACCTAAATCGTGTTACCTGCGTTGAGATAACTTCTCAGTACGTTTTTCAACTTGGGAAACAACTGCGTTTTCACATTCTTTACAATTTGCTGTGTGGTTAATTGCTTTCAGCTGCAGAAGGCCTAGATTTTTATAGTTTCCTTTTTGAATTACAGCTTCAAAACTTTGAGAAAAACCCTGACAAATGCATCCATTCATCACAGTAAACTGAGCTGTATTGATTCATATCAAGGTCCATTTATGCACTGTTAGTGAAGGTGGCTGACTTACCAGACGTGGGGCCTGGCTTGCTGAGATGGACTCACGGGAAGCCACACCGAAGTGCACAAAAGTGATTAAGCAGGAGATGATTAAACAGCACCCACACTGAGCCGCTGTACCAGTGTGACAGGGGAATGTGTGGGGAGGGCATGGGAATGGCCTGACTTCACTATCTTACAGTCAATGCCTCATGTGCCATAGAGAACTACCTTCGGGGTTTCTGCTACCTAGATGTGGTGTGTTGCATTCCTTACCAGCCTCTAAGCCAGCTGCCGAGGATCCTCACCTCCTGTACTCACGTCCCCTCCCACACTGGTGATCTGTGTGACCACGAGAATATGGCAGAAGTGATGGTGTTTCAATTCCATGGTTAGGTTCTACAAGGCACTGTGGCTTTTGACTGTCACTCCCCTTCATTCTTTTCCTCTTGGACCACCCATTCTGGGGGAAGGAGGCTGCTGTGCTGTGAGCAGCCTTGTGCCAGGCCCTGTGCTAAATATGAGCTATACAGAGAGAAGGATTCAGTCTCATAAGGAAGATGAAATTGTCCTCACGCACATGCAGTGTCCTGTCCCAGTAGTGATGGCCGCAGAATGGCAAACCCTCCGTGGAGGCTCAAGGAGGCCGTACTTGTTTCAGCTTTTGGTTCACTAAAAAATTGCCTTTGGAAATGGACAAGACAGAGACAGGTGTCCTGAGGCAAGTGGGGAAAGGGACAGGGGAGGGGGTCCTTTTAGGCACACAATGGGGACTTGGGTTCAGTATGTATTTCTTGGAAAAAAAAAGGATTTACTGGAACTTTTTCTGATGGACCCCACTGAAAAATAAAAGATGTGAGAGAAAACGTGCATCCTCTAAAATCATACACTTTTAGCCTGACGCTCTTAACCTGACGCTGTTCAAAATGGAAGCCACTGGACATGTGGCTATTGCATTCTTGAAATGCAGCTTATCTGAATCAAATGTGTTATAAGTGTAAAATACCCAATTTTGAAGAAAAAAGGTAAACTATACCATTAACAGGTCACTACCTTGATTACATGTTGAAATGATGTTTTTGATATCATTTGACATTGGGTTAAATGAAATGCATTAGTAACCTTGATTTCATGTATTTCTTCCTCTTTTCTTGAAAGAGAGACTGCTAAGTTTAAAATTCCCTCTTGTGATCCGTCTGTGGTTCATGCATTGTCTCCCTCCTGGGCAACTCTAGTTTGGAAGCAGCTTCTCCATAAGCCCAGCAAGCCCCTGGCATCACTGTGGATGACAAAAAGGAACAGAGTCAAGAGAAGCTGGGGGGCCTGCAGCCAACAGGCTTCTCTCCACACTCCCTCTGTGCTGAGAGGGCCTGGTGTGAGGCCTAGGGATGGCTTAGCAGAAGAAGAGTGGTGCAAGGCTTGGAACCCACAGGAGCCATGTGTGTGTGCTGGGCAGCCCTTTGACATGTGATGGTGACATATATTCTTGGTACATAGTGTGTGACAATGCTTATACTACCCCCTCCTGCCATCTGAAACTTTTTAGTTCAGAATTCTCTGGAGCCTCTGCTTCCCTTTGGTGTCTAATCTTATAATATGGATCAGGAGAAGAGGGACTGTGCTGAGAGAAGGGGGAGGGACATATATACCTGACAACAGAGTAAAAGCCTATATCACCTCTCCAAAGTAGCTGAGTCTGGTTCTGGACATATTCCATTTGTTCTCATGGAGGGTCTGAGATTCCAGCAAGTCTCTATCTCTCTGCATGCTGGTGGGTCGTTGCTAGGTATATTCAGGGGTAACCCGTGCTTTATTCATCTTTCTGACTTGTGAGAGACTGGAACTGGGCTTTATTTGGCTCGAAGAGACAATAGCAGCTCCCCAGGCTTGGACACTCTACCACTGGCCCATAACTTCAGGGGCTGACAAGGTCAATTGTTGGAAGTCATTTGGGTCTCTGACCATGCTCTGCAATGGGGCATTGATTCCGTTCCCATCTCTGGCACAAATTGCTCTGCCACTTTGCCAAAGCATCTCTCTGTGTCTACGTATCCTCATTGGTTAACCAGTTTCCGGACCTGAATAGACAGAGTGCTCTATAGATGCACTTCAGAACATTTTTTAAGTGCAGTGTCAATAAGAACATTGTGCTTTTTCAGGTAGACAGCACTCTGAAAGAGAATAATTGATTGTATTCCAGGACCTTTCTGTGAAACTGAAATATTAATGGAAGATGACATTGACCAATTCTGGGAATGTTGCAGGAGGTGGCAATGAACTCCGGGTCACAGGATCCCTCTTGTCCCTTCTGGGTTAATCCAGATAGTTAAAGAATATGTGGCTGACACGGCAGCCCCAGGTGGGCTCTCTCTCCCAACATGAAGACCTTACATAGAGTTTTAGGGAATAACTGTTGCCTTTCGTTAGGCCTCTCTCCCAGCTTCTGGTGGTGTGGTGTTTCTCGGCTTGCAGACGCATTGCTCTGACCCGTGCCCCCTTCCTCACGTGGCATTCTCCCTGCACACATGTGTCTATGTGGTCATCTCCCCTTTCCATAAGGACACCGGTCATGTTGGATCAGAGCCCACCCTAATGACCTCATTTTAACTTGAGTGCTTCTGAAAAGACCCTCTCCCTAAATAAGGTCATATTTTGAGGTAGTGAGAGTGAGAACATTAACATATAAATTCCGGGAGGACACAGGTCAACCCATCACAAACTCTATTCAAGGAAAGTATTGATTGTTTGCCTTAAATTATGTTTATGTACATGTAGCAGGTTTGATTGAGTATCTTCCTTTTGTTGAGGGATAAATGTGAACCGACCTTGCTTTTCTATAGCAGTTACCGTTTGTGTTCTCTCAAATATCCCTGCTGCTCTGGGTCCTTGTTCCTTAGCACATCCTGTTCTGATTCCATAACATGTCATGTAACATAGTGGCCTAATTTGCTTGTTATGACTCTGATCTACTCTCTGGGTCAGGGACTTTGTTCCCGGTGGTACTGTAAATTTGTTAGGTACCCTATAGGCCCATCCCAAATGAAACAAGTAAAATATTGATCAGGAAAAGAAACATCTTTTTAATATGCTACTAAGCTGGAATGAACATAGGAAATCCCGTTTTCTTTTTAAATTAATTCAGTTTCTTCTAAGGTTTTCACCTTACACCACTGTGGTACATTTGCCAAAACTAAGATTACAACAGTGGTACGTTACTATTAGCTGAACTCTAGCCTTTGATACAGAGTTCACCAGTTTTTCCCATTCCAGAATCCAGTCCGGGATACCGTGATGCATTTAGTTGTCATGTCCCATTTGCCTCCTCTTGATTTCATGACTTGACAGTTTTAAAGTGTACTGGTCAGGTATTTTAGAATGTCCCTCAATTTGGGTTTGTCTGATGATTTTCCTAAGGTTATAGAGTTTTATACAAATTAATAGAAGAGACACTTAGAAAATAAGTGAATGCCAAGGCTCCCCAGGATTTACTGCCAAACTTTGATGACTTGAGATTTTGAGCATCGGTTTTGATGTCCTCTCAGGGTCTGTGGGAGAGGACATGGATCTAGGGCTTTCTCAAGGTAAGGAATATAACAGATAAACACTGACCACTCCCACTCTCTATTCCCAACAATTAAAGCTTGGAGCCCAAGGAACTACAGTCCCTGTTAGATGAAAGAGAAATAAACTCCACCGCACAGAAAGGGACAGCTGGGAAAACCTTTCTGTCATAACCCCAAATCTTTCTGTCATAATCCCCAGATGCTGGCCGGAAGGACAAGAGAGTTCCCCATAAGAACCTGAAGCCATGGACCAACCTTCATGTGAGTTTTCAGTCTGAATTCACATTGCAGTTGTGGGCTGAAAGTATTTCACGCATGCAAAAATGTAATTTAAAGAAATCCTGGGTTAGAATCATGCTAGACATATTAAGTATTGTATTTAGTATGTATATGGTTATATATGCATATATATGTATATATATACACACAAAAATATATAATAATTGGAACTTTAAAAAATCAGAGGGAAGAAATTAAGAAATTGTACATCATAAAATTGATCTAAACAAATTATTCAATCTATGGTCTTGTGAGACAAAAACTTGGAAACTATGAAAGAAAGGTTGAGAGAAAATAATAGAATGAGACACTCTGCCGGTGCTGTTCAATACGATCTTCTCCAAAGATGGAAATGTCCTAAGTAGCCACATGTGGCCAGCAACTGCTATATTGGACATCATAGGATTAACCTCTAATTAGTGCTCCAGAAGGAGATAATTAGAATGGAGAAGAGGCAATATCTAGAGAGCATGCTGAGAATTTCCCAGAATTATTGAAGGACACCAATATTTATTCGGGGAAACCCTCCAAATCTAAGCAAGAAAAATAAAAAGAAATATACACTTAAACCCCCACCATAGGTAAACTTCAGAATACCAAAGGGAAAAAAGATTTTACAAAGCAGAGAAGCCAGTGAGGAAAGCCAGACACCTACAAGGATCAGACTGCAGGCTGCTTCTCATTAGCATTGGTGGCTTTTGCTGCACAAGGAACAAGACGTTCAATGTTCTCAGAGAAAACTTGTCAACTTGCAATACTTTGTCCTGCAAACTGCCTTTGCAGAATGAGGATAAGTGAGAGACATTTGCAGAGAAAGTGTATCTGACACAGTTTACTACAAAAGACTGCAGCCAAAGGAAATTCTGAAAGATTATTTTAGGCAGAAGGAAACTCTTCCGGGTGGAAGAGTTGAGATGTAAGAAGGAATGCTGAGCAAAGATGCAAGTAAATCTAAATAAAGACTTTAAAATAATAAAAGTAATGTCTAGTTTGTGTGGAAACATAGGCTAAAGAAGCTAAAATATTACAGAATAACAGCATATTAGGTGAGAGAGGTTTGATTACAGTTAAGGAGATATAAGGTACTACTCTTATTTAAAAGAATTAAACACGACAGAACAAAACAGCAGCAGACTCAGAGACTCCAAGAAGGCACTAGTGGTTAACAAAGGGGAGGGGTGTGGGATGGCGGGTGGGGAGGGAGGGAGAAGGGGATTGAGGGGTATTATGATTAGTACACATGGTGTGGGGGATCACGGGGAAAACAGTGTAGCACAGAGAAGGCAAACAGTGAATCTGTGGCATCTTACTACACTGATGGACAGTGACTGCATTGGGGTGTGGGTGGGACTCAATAATATGGGTAAACGTAGTAACCACATTGTTTTTTCATGTGAAACCTTCATAAGAATCTATATCAATAATACCTTAATAAAAAATTAAATTAAAAAAATAAAAATAAAAGTAAAAGAATTAAACACTAAAGAACAGACTGAAGTCTTCAACTTTCAAACAACTAGAGGCTAAAGTGGAATAGAAAGAGAAAAATATAATAACCCATTCATAAGAAGGAATGCATATTTGAGCGACACCACCAGCAACCTGGATCAAATAGATCTATACAGAGGATGGCACCCAAATATAGGAGAAAATACCTTATTTTCAAAACACATGAAATATTAATGAAGATTGCTCAAGTGCTAGGCCATAAAACTGTCTCAAAAGATTGAACTCAAAAGATGGTGCCAGGGACAGCTACATGCTTTAAAGTCTTAAAAATTGAGGTTGGACCACAGATAAGTTAGAAATAATGTATTAAATAAAATGTAGAAAAACTCCATTTAGTTGGAAATTAAACCTATACACATTCATGCATGCATGCTTCCAAATAACTTATGGGTCAAAAAAGAAATCCTGATGAAAGATTTTAAATACCTGTGACTGAATAATTAACAAACTGTAAATCAGAACTTGGGAATGAAGTTAAGCCAGTACTTAGAAAGTTAATTCCTATGTTAGCAAAGCAGGAAAGGTCAAAATTATCAAGCTAAGCATCAAATTTAAGAAGTAAGAAAAAGAGTAGTGCAATGAAACCCTGAAAAAAGTGGGAAGAAAATAACAGATATGTATGAATATAACATGGTATGCCTATGACTCTTATACAGTCATTCAACCAACACTGATTAAGCACCAAGTACATACTAGGAAAAGACAAAGTCCTATCCCTCAAGCTTTTCTTCTAGTGGGGGAGGAGACAGTACAATAGAAAATGAATAAATGAATGAATGAATGGATGGATAACAAATGCAATGTCAAGTAATGAGAAGCCACCTTAAAGCTGAAGAACACACGGCAGAGTAAAGAATAGGGGGTGAGGAGAGATGGTGATTTGGTGATGGCTATTTTAGACTTCTGGATTTCTTCCAAGGACAGAGATCATGTAGCCATTAGGAAATGGAAAAGCCCACATCCTAAGTAATTGAGGGATAATGGGCTCCCAGCCTGGTGCCTTCTGCACAGGGCCATTGGTGGCTAGGCCAGGACTGTGGGTAGGGAGGTTGCCAATAAGACAGGTAGATAATTGCCCTTCTGGACTTTGGGTCCCGAAACCTTTTTAGAGCTCCACGCCTGATTCTCTCCTCACCCTCAGACCCACGTCCTCAGGGCGCCTCTACTGTCCTGTGCTCCTAGGGGCCCCATCAGTCTTCTTTGAAAGCCCTCCATGCTCAGGCCATTGTCCCTCAATCTACCTCCACTGGGCTTTGTCCTGCTCCTTAGGAGCCTGTCTGGACGGACAGAAGATCAGGCAGGTAGTCACAGCGTCCCAGTTCTAACCCAGCTGTGGGATGTTGGCCTCTGTTTCACTGTGAAATGTGTGGGTCAGCCCATGAGCTTTAGGGACCCTTCCAGGGCTGTGATCCCACAATGCGGGGACACTGATGCTAGGGAACGTCTGAAAGTGCGGTGATATGGGAAAAGGCAGATGCTCCTAGCCCACATTTACATTTTTTAACAATGGTTCTCTACACCTTAGCCCAAAGAAATGAGTTCTATCCCCCTTCCAGGCCAAGTGGAGATGAGAAGCAAGGTGATGCCAGCATTTGCGTGGCCCAGGGGCCCCTGGAGAGCAAAGATGGTAACATGTAATTGCAGCTGGCAGGATCAGCGAAGATGTCATGTAGAAGGTGGCGTTTGGGTAGGATTTTGAAGGACATGAAGAACATCAGCAGAGAGGGGAAGGGCTCCCAGAATCAGGGAGCCTTGTGGGCAACCTCAGGGGAATAACAAGGAAGGTCGGCACGTCTGTTTGCATTATCCTAAGCCAGTGAGTGGTCAGGCATCCAGAGCTGCTGGTAGAGAGTGTGTGGTTAATGGCAACCTGTACTTTTGTGCCAGGGACAGCTACATGCTTTGAAGTGTTAAAAGTCGAGTCCTTGAATCATTCTCTGAGGTTAGGTGTTACCAAAATCCCATTTTATAGATGAAGAAACTGAGACCTAAAGGAACTCTACCATGATAAAGCTGAGATTGAACACAGGTTTAACTATAACTACAACTGACACCAGGAGTCAAGAGGCCAACAGAGATGACAGGGGAGGAAGAGCTGAAAGTGGGTGTGGGAGGGTGGGGGGCAGGCGGCAGATGTGAAGAAATGCTGGGTGTGTGCATGGTGTGACCAGAGAGGTCGTGAGTTGGCTGACGGTGGTGGTTTTGTGCCTCTTTGGAGTGAAAATGTTCATAATGAAAGTTCTGCTTGACAGATGATAACGGCTCTGGAGGGAATCATGAAGGAAGACAAGTGTGTACTCTGCATTATCCTAAATGCAGCTACCGGAGAAAGCAGAATGGCACAGGCCTGTCGTTCTTTGGGGGAGACAGCCCATGGCATGTGCAATAGGGGGCTGGTAAGCCGCTCTTCAAAAGATCAAACACACACATACACCCCCACACTCCTTAATTTGTAGCATCTGCTGACATCATTGTGTAAGTACTGCCCCCATGGCTGATTTCAAGGTACCAACAGGATGTCACTGAACATGGAATTGGGAAGAGGTGTGCACAGTCACCTGAGAGCCTCTGCCAGCACATCTCAGCCCACCCTGGGGATATGCCACCGGAGCGGAGTTTGGGCCTGAGTGAGATGCTGGGAGGGTTAGACACCCAATGCATTGCTCTTCACTCCTGTATCTTCTCGCCTGAAAGGATGGGCCTCTTTTGTGGAAGGCTCTGCGGGGGGTGTAAAAGAAGAGAAGATGTGACACAGCAAAAAGAGCAAATGGGTAGGTGTAAGCGCCCCCTGGACCACGACAAGGCACGCCTCCTGCAGGCTGCAAGAGTGGCTCAAGAAATAGGAGTTGAATGAATGAAAGAATGAACCAGTGAAGCTGCCTGTGTCTGAGAGAATCAATTCCTCTCTCCATATGGGGTCATACAAACCCATGTTTCCTTCCGGAGTTTAGAGATGCACTTCCAGGAACTTGGAAGAAGCAGATGCCATACTGGTCAGGAGCACAACCCTAGTCCTGGGTAGAGACTGACTGGGTCTGGGCACAAGGTCTGCCACTTGTGAGCTGTGCGACCTCAGGCAAGTGACTTGAATTTGCTCATCTGTAAAATGGAAGTACTCACTTCACGGGCTGTTGTGAGACTTAAAACACTTGTACATAAACCCCTTAGAGCTGTGTTAGGCACACAGTGTAAAACGAGTGTTTGCTGTCATCCTCTTTAATCATTACCCTCATTTGCTGGTTTCCCCTGTCAGTGGAAGCTGTAATCAACACACAGGAGTTACAATTTATTGTCATGCTGGCATGCCATCAAAAACACCCCGGGTTTAAAATAACTTCTCAAGTGGAATATTCCTTAAATATAACTTCTTCCTGGGGCTCAGAGTTGGACCTCATAGCCCAGATGCTCTAACCATTTGATACGAGAACTTGGGCAGTGAACAAGTGATTAATGTTTTAGCACAGAGCATTAAGTTCAGCTCATTTAATAAATGTGCAGCTATGACCGTTTCTTGTGGGGGCCTAGGGGGTAATCTGGATAAATTAAATACACCAATAATTCCCAGGTCTTATTTGGCCAGTACCTCACTATCTTTCTCCTGCTAGGCTTTGTGATGTTCCTTATCCTAGACCCCACACAGATGGTTTAATGATGGGCTTTGTGGGGCGCTCCCCTCCCCAGCTGTGTGCTCTGGGGCTGCTCTGACAAGCACCAGGCAGCCTGGAGGGTCCCCACCTGGGACAAAGAGCCAGTGGGTGATTGAAGGTTAACTTACCTCTGAAGAAAACCCTGTTTCATTACCGAGACACTGGGAGACCACTCTTCCTTACGTAAAACATGTAGCTGGGTCCTGTTCAAACTAGCCAAGATGTTGTCCATGAAACCCAGAGGCCTTGGGGACATCGGAGGAAGCAAATGCCATTTTCCTGGATTATATGGAGCCAAACACAGCTGACCAGTTTCTTGCATTTTACACAAGTTAGCAGGGGTGGGATCGCGGGCGGTGGAGTGGGTAGGGGGCACTACCTCTGTGCTCTGCCTCAAAGACCCTGCCATCGGGGTTCAAACTTGAGCTTATTTGTTGCAACAAAATATTTGTCGAGCCAGATACAATCTCAGGCACTGAGGATACAGTGATGAAAGACAGACAAGATGCCCGCTCCTGTAGAGGGTGGGGAGGCGGAGACCATCAGCCAGTAAGAGATAAATGTGTGATTTGATTTGAGGTGATGGATCAGTGAAGAAAAAGAAGGAAGAATAAAAGCCAGAGAAAAATGGATATGGGAACTTATTTAGATGTGGTGACGGTAGGTAGGTCTGAAACCTGGATGGAGGTGTGAGGGTAAAGGAGTCATGTGGTGATCTGGGTAAGAGGGAACTGCAAGTTCCAAGGCCCCGCGAGGCCAAGGAGCTTCCATGCTGAAGGAATAATTGGAGGCCAGCATGGCTGGAGCAGAGCGAATGAGCAGAGACCACCAGGTGCTACAGCCAGAGTGGGCACATATGAGACGAGCCCCAGGCAGGGCGCAGACCGTGTGGTCTGGGCTGGCGTGGGAGACAACTGGGATTCTATTCCAGGTGTGACCAAAGGGTCTGGGGAGTGTTGAGCTCTGATACATCTTTTAGGAAGTTCCCTCTGGGTGCTGTGTAAGGAATAAGGCTAGAGGGAGCGCAGTGGAGTCAGGGAGATAAGTAAGTTGTTTGTTTTAAGCGTACCCAAGATTTCTTTTAAGCAGGTTTGGTAAGATACACAGGTGCAGAAATGATTGTTGTGAAGGAAAAAGTTTATATTCACAGTTCCTCAGAAACCAGAAGCACAGCATGCCACACAGGGCCATACGAGAAGCACCAGGGTTGTCAGGAGGCAGCACGAATGGGGGAAATGCCCACCGAGCCTTTATTATGGTTTTCACAGGAAGAAATGGACAAGTCATGTAAGCAGACTCAAGGTTGACTAGTTTGAATGATTTTGATGGGCTCCAGGGCACAGGGGTGTCTTTAGTTTTTTGGGACCTGGCCCTGGGATGATTAGGGTGGATAGATAGTAGGCCAGAATATGAGAGCCCAGTAAAGGATGTGGTTGGGGTCTGGGTTCTGGATTGGTTGCTCTGCATTTGAAAATGCTTGCCCGTGAGATGCTTTCTATCAATAGGAACTGGCTAATTGTGAGAGGAGCAGGACCTCCAGAATCAACAAGGCCCTTAATGTTAAAAGCATCAGAATCCAGGAAATAAAAAACATGGTTAATACAGTGGGAGATGTTGGTTTTTAAAGACTTTGCCAAGAAAGAGGCAAATGAATAAAATAACAAGGCCAAAGCCATCATTTTTCAAGGAATGAGTCAGAGGCATGTCTGCAGAAGGACGCATTCCTACATTTGAATTTGTGGTCTTCAGGAAGTAATTTGATTCTTGCAGTGCAAGGTGTATTTTCTTCGGAGACTTCCCCGGGAAAATGGCCAGAGTCTAGCTGGTGGAGAGTAATCAAGCTATAGCCAACTCTTCACCCCCCACCGTGTGTCCCCATGAGTCCCTGCTTCCACCTCTCCTCCGCCTCTTTTCACCAGTGAGCCAGAGGACCCCTGAACTCTCAATGGAAGATCATGGAACCCCAGTTGAAGCCTGAGGCAGCAGAATTTTCAACTTGCAAGAAGAAACTCGACTCTATTAATCTAAGGTGCTAGAGCTCAGCGCAGGAGGGCCTCAAGGGCACACAGGGAGAGGAAGCTGAGGAAGAGCAGAGGAGACAGGAGGTGCAGAGAAAGAGATGTCCACCCTGACAAGGCCAAGAGGGTGAGCGCTCATTCCCTTGTGTGGTATAAGAAACAGAGTGGCTAAGCCGAGGCGCAGCTCCCCATCCCCACACAGCCTTGGTATACTGACTTGAACCCCTCTGGAAAAGATCAACTTACATCTCCATTGGAATTCCGTATGCATTTAGTCTGGGCCACACTGGCGTGGTGGAATTTGGAGAGCGTAGCCCATATTCCAAAGTTACCGGGTGGGCACTGGACTGTCCATTTTGGATTGCTGAGTGAAGAGTACCAATCAATGGATGATCAAACCCCCATCCAAGGAGATGGTGAGACTCTATTCGGATTTCCTACCTGCCCCCCACCCCACTGTAGCTAGAAACACCCCCAACTTCCTCCAGGGACAGAAGTGTGCCTAGTGTGTGAAACAATTCTATCCTATATTCTTAGAGCCATAACATATCAGGATCTGAGTGTCCCCCAAGGTCATCCAGTTTTATTTGATGCCTGATTTTCCTGTACAACATCCCTTATAGTGAGCACCCAGCTTCCCTCCTAATGTAACCATTCTGAGGAGTGGTTCTAATTTCACGTAACTTATTGCTAATATCTGGTCCTACATATGGAAGGTTTTTCAGCCTTCCCAAAGCTTCCAGGTGCTTGTAGTTTAATCACTTTGGAACACCAAGATAGGTTTAATTACTTTTCCATAAGACAGGCTTTCAATTATTTGAAGACAGGCATCTTATCCCTGTGTTTCCTCTCTTAATAAGCAAGACGATACCTCCAATTGTTCTTTGTATAACTTGGTTTTATGTTGCTTCCCCTTGCTGGCTGTTCTCCCTGAAATACATCCCAGATTGCTTATGTCACTTTTAAAATGTGGACCATCAGAAACAAATACAGAATTCTGGGTGTGTTCTGAGTAGCAGAGAGGATAGGGTGATCATGCCCTCTTTCGTTTAATAGATTCTTTACTTTTATTAGAGTCATAGTTCATCACCTTCAGGGGTTTGCAGCCTAATTGCTTTTAACTGACATTGGTTTAATTGTTGATGAAAACTCCCAAGGCTCTTAAAAAACATCAGCTGCCTTCATACCAAATTTCTCCTCTATGTGTACTGTAAGATCTTAGGATTCACGTCATGGGCTATTAACCTTGTTTAACTGAGTTATTTTTTGATTTTGCTTGCCATTCCAGCCCATCAAAAATCTTTTTTTAGACGCTGATTCTATTATAAAATATCTACATTATCACACCAGTGTATGTCTCCATCCAAATCACTGATAAAAACTGAGGCATGCACAGGGCTGTGAACTATTTCTATGGCAGATCACCAAGACACTAGGAAGCCCTCACCAGGTTTGACATCAATCCATTAATGGGCTTTCTTTGGATATAACTTCTGAACAATTAATAACCCACTAAACTGTTCTAGCATCTGACCCATTTTTCTCTATCTTAACCACAAGTACATCATTAGAAACAGTGCCAATTCTTTTGCTAAAGTCCAGATGCCTGGATAAAATGTGTGTACATTGTCTTTATCTGCCAACCCCCACTGAGGAATGGAAATGGGCCGGACTAACAGGACTTGTTCTTCTAAACTCATGCTGGGTCCTATAACCACTTCTTTGTCATTTGGGTGCTTATTATAACATCACTTTAGCCATACATTCTGGAATCTCGTCTGAGATCCGTATCAAGCTCAATCATCCGTAGTTTACAGAATCCATTTTCTACTCATTTTAGAAAATTGGAAGGATATTTACTCATTTCCAGCCTCTCTCTGTGTCACTTTCTTACACACTTCTTTGGTTAGCGTCCTTCCCACCCTGTCCTTTAAAATCTGAGCTTTCCTGAGCAGTGGCTTGCAACCATAATTAAATATTGAGATCACCTGGGGAGATTTAAAACATGACTTACACTGGTTTCTCACCCTAGACAAATTGAATCAAAACCTCAGGGACTAAGGGAAGCATTTGCAATTTTTTTGGAAGTCCCCCAGGGGACAGCCAGAGTTGGAATTATAATGGAGTGACATAGTAATTTTGTTTGTTTCTGGGTTTGTTTGCTGGTTTTTGTTATTTGTTTTAGATTTTTCCTTCTCCTTATCATTGGCTTCACCTCTATCTGTATTGAGAGGTTTGAATGTTTTAGGAATTTCTGAAACATTGTGAGTATGACCAATATTCCTTCCTCCTCCTTTCCTTTACCTTTGAATTTTATCTCTGAATCATGCTGTCTTCATGTCTGCTGCATGTCACATTATATGACCTCAATGACCTTTTTCCTGACTCCTTACTTAGCCTCTGTGACAAACATTACTTCATCCTGGTAGGTCAGAATTAAATCTAGGACAGTAGTTTTTCCTTTTGCCTGCTTGATCTTTTCAGAAACTTAAAAAGGCAAGTTTTATGCTTAATGAGGCTTCTAGTAGGTGTTTGTAGAAATCTCCCATCATTACCAACACGTGCCTGTATGACATTACAAAAATGTGTTAGGAACCTATCTCCCTTCTTATTTATCTGGCCCAGTGGCTCAGTCTGTATGTTAGAGACTCACAAATCTGATCGACACTCAGAACTACATGAAGAGTTGTAAAAATACAAATTTTAGATCCAACCCCAGAATTTATGATTTAGTAGGGGCTCAAGAAATTGCATTTTCAGATCCCCTAAACAATTGTGACAATTGTCAGAAACACTGGCCTGCATCACAACGATACCTCTTCTATTCCTGTCCCCTTATCCCTTTCCTCTTCAGCATGCATCCATCCATAGGTCCATGGATTTCCACAAAGATACCTACCTTCCTGACATAACATTCTAGTCAGTCTCTTCCTCTAAGACCTATTTGTGTTAAATAGAGAACATGTTTCGATAAACATACTTCAATTTTGTGTCTCTTCTTTGCCAAGCTTGGAGAAACAAGGTCATATTTTTGTCTTGTCTTGTAAGAATTTCTTTCAAATGATCTCCAATTCATTTTGATACTCATACTCTGCTGACTGGCAGAAAATAAGACTTCTTAAAGTATAACAATTTTTTTTTTGTCCCTTTATGGCTAAAAAAAAAATCACCAAACACTACTCATTCTTACTTATTTTTTCTATTTAAAAAAATTTCTATCTTCTGATGTTCATGGCAATTAGTTTTGTGGATTTATCTGGGCATTTTTATTTCTCCTCATCTATTTTCAATGTTGCAGACATTCTTTTTCCCCCATTCATTTTTCTTTCCTTTTAAAACTTTTTACTGTGAAAATGCTTTAAAAAAATACCCCACTAGAGAGACTAGAACAGTGGACTTTCATGCACATCACGTGGTTCAGCAGCATGTTGCTTGGTTCCTTCAGGAAGGGGAGGTTGAGATGGTTTTAGGAGAGGAAAAGGCTTTCTGGGAAATAACACCCATGGATGTAAATGGGAGAAAGCAGGGTGGGGCAGAAGGAGACATCGGATGGTGATGTAGATCTGACTGTTTGTCACAGTCCAACAACACTGGCTTTAGGGGAGCCCTGTGTTGGTAGAAATGGCTGGGTCCTCAGACCCGAGTCTCAGTTGTTGGCCAGGGAAGGCGGAGACATCTGGTATACCTGAAGGGGTCAACAACTGGAAGATGTCAGCTGGCCACACTCCTCAAAGCTGGGCAGAGTCCCCTGTGAAACTCATGCTTCTCAAGCCAAGTTCACTGCACTTTTCCGTTCACAATCTCAATCAAGCCAGGCTGGCTCAAGAGGCACTCTAGTCGGTCTCCAGGGTCTAAATGTGTTCCCTTCAGCCTCCACTGTGTAACAGACGCTCTGTTTCCTCCTGTTGATCAAGGCCAATTACCAAAGCTAAGATGGGGGCTGTTTTTAATGTTTGCTGGTCCCTGGACACAGGAATTCAAAATGCCCAAGCAGTAGCCCCAGCTTGTGGTTTAATGGGACCTTTGGGGGTCACTCTTTCAACCCTGAAAAACCCAGAGTTCTATGGACAGGAAGCATAAACATTCTCAGTATGTCATTGGGAATGAGGAAAGTCAGCCTCTTCTCGTTGCATCCCTTGGTTCACGTATTTTCCCTACTGGGGACATAGCATCATACAGAGTTATCTGACTTACTGCATATGCTTCCTCCTGGAGGATCCTTGCATCCTGTCTTTGCAGATGGCATGTCAGCTGCTTCTTCAGCAGGCCGTCCCGAGTTTCTGCAGAGGTCAGACTGGTGAGTCAAGCAGAGCTATGTTAGGGACCCGCACCCTTGCATGTTTGCACCCTGAAGAGGGACCCTAATCTGTCATTCCTCCTCCCTAGCAAGGGTGATGAGTAGTCTTGGTCTCAATGTCTTGGCTGGTGGTGGTAGGGGAGACTGTTACAGGGCTTTCCACATTTTTTCCCGCCATGCTAGATCTTACTTCAGACCGAGGATCTAACATGGGGATTATCTCAATGGCTGAGTATGTCAACTGCAATTACATATTTTGGGGCTGGAGAAATGACTATTAGATATGTCCTTGGACTCAGGGCACTTACTGTAAGTTGGACTTTGGCCAGGATTTTGTTTCATTTCCTGACCCCATAAGCCCTCACTCTAATAGGAGACCAGACCCTCTGGATATAAATGTCAACTCACACACACACCTCGTGTCCAGTTGTCCTCAGAATGTCCATTTCCCTTAGAATAAAGTCACCCAAATAAATGACTCTCTTTGGGGAAAGACCCATTACAGTATATACAGTATATATGGTGTTGCAGGGCCCCTCCTCCTGGGGACCCTGCTGCCTCTGCCGTCAACAAATTCTGGCTCTGAAAGCTGGCTCAAGTCTAGGAACTGGACCAGGGATCGTGCCTTCTTAGTTGGCGTGAACTCCTCCAGCCTCCTGCTCACTCTCCCCTTTATTCTGACTATATCTGTTCAGCCGTACCCTTGTTGGCTGCCCATCTATTTTGTTCCTACACCTGCTATGTTCTAGTGATGATCTCCACAATTCTCTAACTCCTTGGCTGTTGATCCCATATTGCTGGTTACTTCCATAGTTGTAACCCGCTGGTTTCTGACATTCAGGACCACTGCCTGGACCCTGTTTCTTTAAGGCCCCATTAGCCCCACCACTCTCAGTGAGCCATGTTCTGTGACTGTAAGCCTCTCTCTATCGTCCACTGACCCTGGCCTGCAGAGGATGGCCACACAGAGCCACTTAGAGATGCTGGTGCCGCTCACCAGTACCTTTCTGATGGCCTTCCTCAATGTTGTGTTCTCTGGTCCTTGGTGAATGTAGAGCTTGGGTGTCTTCTGACCTCATAAGTACATCCACTCCAGCACACCCACCTCTCTAACCCTGTTAATCCTTTCCTCCACCATCTGCTATGAGAGTTTAGGCATTTCAGCTTTGCTCAGCATGGCCCATAGCTTTCTCCAGGCTTCTAAGAGCCATGCTAGTATATAGTTTGCACCATCTCCTGAGATCCTTGCCAGGTTGTTAAATACCACATCCTGAGAGCCTGCCCCCAAGTCAATGTATTCTCCAATAGCCAGTTTTATGTTCCAGCCCCTTGACTGAATACATTTAGAATCTGGTCCCATGAGTACTCCTCAGCTTGTGCTAGTACATGTTAAGTAATTGTTGCAGATTCTTTGGGATTATAGTCTTTCCCCTTTTATCAGATCCAGTATGTCTTCAGCTGGGTTATGCTGAGAGTTACTCCCAGTTATTGGCCTGGCTCTCAAGAGGGGAGGAAAGCGCAGATACTGAGCGTGAGGGGAGTTGAGGGGGCACTGTTGCCCTGAATGGGGAGGATCTTCCCCTTCCCTTTTTCCCACAAAGAGGAAGTGGTAGTTCTTCTATGGAGGGGTGAGATGCCTTTGCAGGCTCTGAATGTTTAAAGGAGTCTGGAGAGGCAAGGCGTTGGGGCACATCCACCCAGGTTCCCCATCCCCTGTGTCAGAGTTCCAGGTTTTCCCAACCAGGACCTTGACCTCGGCATGTCAGTTATTTCTAGGCCTAGCACTCAATGTCCGTGAAGCTGGGGCTCCATCTAGCTGAAGGTCTTCAGCTATTTCTGCTTTCCTGCTGCAGGAGATTAAGGCCTCTTTGTAAGATACCAAGGAGGCCCTCTGACCTTCACGCTTAGGTTTCAATCATTTCTTAAATGCTGTAGCTTTTTGCTATCCCTCTGTACAATAGCAGAGCAACTCAATAACAAGCAGCTCACAGTGAACTTACACACATTGTCCCCTACCCGCCACACATGCCTACTTCCAACATCTGAGTTACTGCACCAGCCAGGGCATTCCTATCCACTGCGATATGCTCCCACATTACCACTGGTAAACATTTTAGTAATTGGGCTACCACTCTGTGTCAAAGACTATCCATGGTTCACATACCATATAGGGTGGAGTCATTATGGCCAGTCACTTGTGAGTGACCCAGTTCCCAAACCCCATCTTTTAAAAATGTATTTATTTTTAATTGTGGTAAAATACACATAACATAAAACTTGCCATTTTAACTCTTTTAAAGTACATGGTTCAGGGACATCACATATGTTCACATTGTTATGCGGCCATCACCACCTTCCTCTCACCTTGCGAAGCTGAAGGCCTCTCCCCTTGGGCCACAGTTCTGCTCAGCTGTGGGCTGGGGCCACTCTAAGGAAAGCAGAGCCTTGGCTCAAAAGCTGAGATGGAGCTGAGGGAGTTAACATGTGGAGGCTGTGTGTAACCTCCCTCTCTGCAGGTGAGCCAAGTGTCTTTCTTAGAGGCAATCAGCACATCTCTGTGTGTGCCTAAGAAAGATTACCAACATTTTGCCAGTCCTGAATTATTGAAACACTCTTGATTGGATCAGTGAGTCTTCAGGCAAATTCTTTCCTGTCCTCATGAATTGCATTCCATCCTCTGCCAAGACTGCCTCACTTTGGCATCTTAAGCCCTGGTTCAGCAGTCTAGATCCTGCCCACAGTGTCATCTGCAGAGCCAACTGCTCCCCTCCCCGACTTCCCTCTCCTCCTAAGTCCCAGCCATTGACATGAAGCGACAATGAAAACACTAGCTGGGCTTTCAAATCCTTCACTTCCTCACTTCATATTTTACAATCTTTAAAATATATATCTCTGGCCACTTCAAATGACATTTTTCATACTGCTGAGAATAGTAGAGATGGATGTGGTTTGTGAATTTAATAAAACATGGAGGGTTTTCTGTCACATCCTACATACTTAATCCAAGAAATTCAGTCATGACCATGCTACAAGGACTTCACTCCTCACCAGAGAGTCTCAACACCATAGCCTGGCCCTCTTGCCTTCAGCTACCCAGGAATTCCCTTGCGCTCACCAAGGGCAGGTCAGATTCCTCATCATTCTACTACCTCTCCAGAAGTTTGGGCTCCCCCTTCACTGGACAGGGCTCATATCACCTACAAAGATCTAGGGATGAAGAATTTCTTCCTCTTGGCTTTTTCCTTCTGTGTTTCTCGACTGCAGTTCTAATTTTTTCCCCTACATTTTAAAACTTCCTTGTTTACTTTTTTCATTGCCCCTTGCATTTTTCCAAGATTACCCCTAAGATGAAGCATGCCAAGAGACAGTTCTGGCACCCTCCATCTGGTTCTCAGTCATGAACTGGTTTTTATTTGCAGCAGCTGCTCCTGCTTGGAAGGCTCTCCCAGGCAGGGCAGGTCATAGGGGAACTGCCCCCTCCCACTCTTCCTGGTTGGGGTTGAGAGCCCATCCCAGCCACCAGTAGACCTTGCTCTCAGGGCTACCTTTTAAGCTGCCCCCTTATCCAATATCTCTCACAGGTCCCCTGGTCAGAGAAAATTACTTGGAGATTTTGCACCATCAAATTAACACCAATTACAAATGTTTGCTTAACGTTTAATGAATTGTCAATAATTACCACCACTCTGCCACAGCCACCGGATTGCAAAACGCCGAGGAACCAGGGGGAAAAACTCAAAGGATTTTAGTGATTCATCCACCTTCTCCCACACGCTGGTGTCTGCTGCAGTGTCAGGTTTCATTTCTGTCTCCCTGGGCTCTGGCCAGCAAGAACAATTCTTCTAAATTGATTATTTCTGCATGTAAAAGGGATCAACAGTTTTGTCCAAGTTGAATGATCAATTCTTACAAAAGAGTAAAACAATCAGTTTGACTTTTTCTTCTCATTTAATTGTTGAGCTGAATTGACTGATCAAATAGTGACAGATTCTAAAGTAATGAAAAATACCATGTTGGTACCTAGTCGCCTAATGCAGGAAGCTCTTCTACAGGAACTCTGACAGATTCTTTATTATCCTGCCTGGTCTCCAGGATACTTGAATACTTCCAGTGATGGGGCGAGCTCTCTATTTCACTGACACTGAACTGAGTCCAGCATTAAGAATTTGGGTCAAGTTGCCCTGGAGCTGGTATGGAGACATTTAATGTACATGCACCTTATTTTCACCAAAAAGTGTTCCCTTCAGCTTAGTGTCCTAGAAAAGAACCCAAAACATAGTTCATACCTATGTAGGACATATCCCCCAGTGTCCACAGTTTGGCTCTGGAGAACGCCTCCTAGTACCCCAGGGCCACCCCCACACCCCTATCTCAACAAGCCCTAGGGCTTTTTGACTGTTTCTCTCAGAACCATCAGACTCCATATGTATAAGTTGCCTAGAAACTCTCCCTTGTTGCCAAATATCTGGATAGGGGCCCATGGAGTACTCACCAAACCCTCTCTGCATCACTATCTCCTTGTGCGAAAGGGAGGCCGAGGGGGTGATGCTCGCTCCATGTTATGGAAGGGGTGATGGGGTCCGTGACATGACTGCAGCCCTGTACCACCATCACCAGCAACTGCTGATGGGTTTATCTTACTGATTAATTCATCTACCCATTCATTCTTTGTCTTAGAATTTAAGGCAATATACATGACGTATACAATAAAAGAAAAGAAAATTTTTAAATGGTTATAACCCCCCCCCCCCACAGAAACTAAAAAACAAAACATCATTAAGAGCAGATGCTAAGGGTGGAAAATAAAGGATGGGACTAGAATCCAAACAGTCAGAAGGCTAAGAAAAAATAGGTAGGACAATCTCCTACACTTTTACTTATAATTAAACCACAAGCTGCTTTCTAAGCATTTCAGTAGGTGCTCTGTTGGGAACTAATATCCATCCATGAACATTGAGAGTACTTACTGCATACCAAGTGTTTGCTAGGCATCCTCTTAGCCTATGAATGACTTTGAGTTATAAGAATCAGTTACCAAAACAAAGGTCCTGTTTTTCAATGATCTGATTGGCAAAGATAGAGAAGAATGGTGAGACCTGAGGTGAGGTGTGCAAAGTGGGCATTCTCAGGCTCAGCAATTATAGCCTTGCTATAGGGCTGTGTGTCACCTTGCACCAAAAGTAGACACTGCTTTTGGCCCAGGAATTCTGTTTCTAAAAATGAATCCTGAAGAAATAAATGGACAAGTGTGCTAAGAGCTGTGTCAAATGATATTTATTGATGTCCTACTTTTAACAGTGAAAATGGAAAACAATCTAAATGGATGTGAGAAGTAGAAGGCTCTGTAGTAATTTAAAATGAATTTTGCTCTATGTACACTATGGACAAACATCCATGATATATGTGTTTGAAAGGTTAATTATGTATAGTGCAATCACATTTTTCTAAAAAAAGGAGAGAAAGTATTGACAGAAGTATCTCAAAGAACAGACGTCTAAAAGTTAATAGTGGCTATTTCCAGATGGTAGGAACTTAGAAGAACTTTGCTCTGTCCTTTGCCCTTTTTTTATTGTCTTAATTTTTTTTACAGTGAGAATCTACATTACTTTTATTATCAGAAACAAAGAGAAAACCTTGCTCATAACTCTGAGAGATATTAGAGTTTATGCAGTTCAGCTTCCTTATTTCACAGATGAGGAAATTGTGATCCAGAGAGGTGGTCATAAGCTTTTATAAAATTTCTGAGTCATTATAATTACTATTTTAATGTCTTTATTATAGGACTATAAAGTTACATTAAAGGGGACCTTGGATTATGCTCATCAGCATTACATGACCACAAATTGTACTCAACTGTGGCTTTTGTGCTTGATATGGGAAGGGGTTCAGGAAAGTTGATGGGGTATTGTCTTTGCATTTGCAACTTGTTCTAAATCCAGTAGCTAATGATCACAGGAATGACACTTTTCCCCACAGAGGCCCCTCCTCCCCCTGAACTCCTTCAATGGCCATCGCTTCTTCCACCCATCTGGAACTTGGCCCCTCCCCTGGGTTGCTATTCACCTCGATCGTCCCCAACAATAAAGTATGCTGAAGGGGGGCTGGATCCTGCTTCTTTATCTCCATGTCCTCATTAAAGTGTCAGTGCTTACACAGGTCAACTGTAATAGACGGAACACTGGCCTGTAAAATAAACAGCCCAACACAAAAATTCTCTCCCAAAATGTGAATATAAAATACAAGTTAGCATGGGCATCCTTATGTAATGTGGTCCATTGGGAAGCTGGCTTCTAGGAATTGGTTATGACCATTCAGACTCAAAATGAGTCTGATTCTATAAAAATGTGTTGGGTTGTGGAAGGGGGAAAGGTGGAGACATTTCTTAGGCTTCTATAAACCTTGGTTTGGGAGATACAAGCAATTCTACTTTATTTTTATAATACTGGTGAATCATTTATTGAGGCAACACTTTCATTCTCCTCCCCTTTTAAAAAACTTAACTCCATAAAGTATTTATGACTAAATAAACTGTCCTCGATGGACTGCACAGGCCCTGGGCTCTCCACTGGTAATGCACTTGTGGCTGCCGAGCTTGGCCTTAGGAATCCCAAGACGAAAGAGAGTTCAGCAAGGTAGTTGGCAAAGACCTCTGCTAATGTTAAAGTCTAGAGAACTGATGGCCATCCCTGAGCTTGTGGGGAGGGACCGGGGTGCACGTTTGACCGGTTGGTCAGGGTAGGACTTGACTATCAGGTCAGGCCCCCGTTGGAATGAGAGAAATCCAGGTGAGATGCTGTTTATGTGTTCTGAAGGAGTTGGAACTCTCTATGTGCAATATCCAGAGTTTGAAGAACTTCTGGAAAGGCCTCTGTGTTCGTCCAGACCTCTGCAGACCAAAGTCTATTCCTCCTCCTTTCACTCCCAAGGACACCTCAAGCATGGGCAGGGTGGGGCCTCAGCCAGTTTTGCATCTTGCATCTTCTTTGCCCCTACTCTTCCCATCCCTGAGCTTTGGAGAAGCATGTCATTGTTTTGTCAAATACCCCATAGACTATCTTTAACCAATAGGTTCAATGAAGGTAGGAGCTGAAAGGGATGAAGGAGGCAGAAGATGGGGGGTACTGGGGTGGGGGATACACCTTCCCCTTTGTCCTATGGGTATCACGTTACAAGAACCAGGGTCCTGAGAAAGACCATATATATCCAAAGATATCTCCTGCCCATAACTGGATGCTAACCCTTGGCATTTCCCTCTTCCTTCTTTTTTTCCTTCTTTCCTTCCTTCCTTCCTTCATAGTGTCAGGCATTACTTGGCTGGGGATATGATAGAAACAAACCTGATCCTAGCCCTCATGGAACATGCACAGGCTAGTGAAGAAGCAGATATTAACCAAAGGGTTGCAGCAATAAGTGCATAGCTTAAAATGCTATCAGGACACAGTGGAGTGGTACTTAGTGCCATGGGTTTTAAAATAAGGGTCCTGGACTTCCCATGGAGGCCCAGGGAAGAGCTGGTTATTAGTACTTGCTCCCCTTAGTTCAAGGAACTGATTCCAGTTCAAATTGTCAAGACCTGGCTCAGGTGACACTCAGGAAAGAGGGAGACAGGTCTGTGATTTGTTGGGTGCTGTATTAGAAAGAAACTAGACCTTTCCCCCTATGAGCCTTTCTCCCATGTGTCTCTTTTACTACTCCCACAAAACACACTTCTGACACTTCCGGCCACCAAATGTACAGGATTTTTTTCCCCACAGCAGGCAATTCTCTGCAATATCGGCTAGGGATGCTACAGTTTAACTCAGTTCTAGCACCATCAGCCTGGAAATCGTGTCCGACTCCACAGGTTCAGGGCTCAGTGCTGCCAGACTGCTGCCATCCCGCTTCAGATGCAAGCCCAGGTGGTCACCTGTGCTTCTGACCCACCAGCTATAAAGGTCACGTTCACACGAACCCCTCCTTGGGTTCCATTAATTTGCTAGAGTGGCTCACAGAACTCAGGGAAATACATTTACCAGTTTCTTAAAGGATATGATAAAGGATACAGACGAACAGATGAAGAGATACAGAGGGTGAGGTCTGGGAGGGTCGCAAGCACAGAAGCGTCAGTGTCCACGGAGTTGGGGGTGTCCCCCTCCTGGTGTGGCTGCATTTGTCCACCCGGAGGCTTTCTGAACCCTGTACTACTGGGACTTTCTGGAAGCCTCCTCAGTTAGGTATAATCAATTATTAACTCTATGTCTAGTCTTCCACTCGTCTCTGGGGAAACGGGTTGAGGAGGCAGATGGAGCTGAAAACTCCAAGCTTCTCATCACGGCTTGGCCTTCCTGGGGACCAGCGTTCCACCAGGAGCCACCCGGATCCCACCCAGAGTCTCCTCACTGGAATAAAAGACGCTCTTAGAGCTCTTATCACTTAGGAAATTACAAGGGTTTTAGGAGCCCTGTGCCAGGACCGGGGGGCAAACACCAGTTTATACTTCCTGCCATCTCGTGGGTGCCTACGCCATGCCAGGGCTTCCACATGCCTGGCCCACTTGAGTCCCAGAAAGCCTGTGCGGTTGGATGCATTACTCCTGACTGACACATGAAAACCTGAGTTCAGAAAGGAGACGTGACTTGCCCATGGCCACGCACGTCTGAGTGACGGAGCTGAAGTTTAAGCGCAGCACATTACTCCACAGTGAACAGGAGGCGTCTGGGAGCCGTTTTTCTCCTGAAGGATTGGTGAGCACTTGGAAGCCGGAGGGAGGGAGATGAAGCTAGAACTCCCGGAGAAGGGACAGAGAGAGAAAGGATGCTGAGTCAGGATTCTGGGCAATTTAAAGTAAAGGGCAGCTTGAGCAGCAGGTCAGCCCCGTCCCACCCAACGCTGAAAGCCCTTGCACGGGTGGAACACTGCTGTGTTCCTTAGGGTGAGAGGAAGTGTACCTGTCCACTGATAGGGCGCAGACACCAACTCATCAGAAGGGAGGGCAGCTCCGGGGCCTCAGGGACCTTCCGTCTCTGAACGGGCGAGGTTGTCCAGGCCTCAGGGAAGTGGGGAGGTGGCCAGAGCTGCAGAGGGGAGACACGGGGCTGGGGCTGCGGCCGAGGGACTGTATCTATTTAGCAAATGGTACAGGTATATTTCAACATCTTCACAACTGTACCCAGGCCCACCTGTTGAGTAATAGCCTGGCTATTGCTATTTAGTACAGCTTAGGCAGAGATAAAAAATTAAAAACAAATGATATAGCAATGTCTCTTGGATGGAATCTGGCCTGAAGTTTTTTCTTGTTTAATCTATAGAGTAATAAAAAGAAATATAGGCCAACCTTCAAATGGGGAGATTCAAAAGTCTATTTTCTCTTCAAAACAGATCACAAGGACGGCCATCTGGGGCTCCGGGATCTCGGGGCCCAGTTTCCACATGGCATTAGTTGCTTGGGAGCTGAGAAGAAGTGCACGGGGTGGAGGGGGTCCCCAGGGTGATTCCTGCTCCCCATTCCGTCTGCCCAGCCCTGAGCCCAGGTGTGGATGGGGTTCAGCCTGCACTGTTGTCTCATAGAAAATGATTTCCCCGTGTCTCTCTCTATATCAAAGCAGAGAGCAGAGGAAGGACAAAAGAGGTCTATTCAGGAAATGTGGTCAAGAGCATATTTCTTCATAAAATAGAAAACTCTCCCTACTCATTTTTAATATTACAAAATTGTGTTATGCCAAAACTGCAGACTTGTCCCTAATTCACTCTGTTCCCTGCCGGGCTCCTGCGGGCACTGAGCTGTGGTGAGTCATATGTAAGTTCCAAGCATTTCTTCTTCTGATGCCCCCTCTGTGGCCCAGCTGGAACAAGCTCCAGATGTGGCTCTGCCTTTTAACCTGGTGATTCTCAGGCAGGTGGCCCAGCTATCACACTGGGAGCAAGGATGGCAAACTCTTTCCCTAAAGGGCCAGACAGTAAATAGTAGAGGCTTTGTAGGCCATACCTGCCTATCACAAGGGCTCAAGTCTGCTGGTGTAGTTGATAGCTTCCATAGACAGGATCTAAATAAACGAGGCTGGCCATGTTCCAGTAACACTTTATTTACACAACAGGAGGTAGGCAGGCAGCATTTGGCCCCCAGGCTGCAGTTTGCTAACTCCAGAGGATAAAATGAGATGGTTTGTGACAGTGTCGGACACGTGGTGATGTCTTAGCCTGAGTTCCCCGCAAAGCAGGGCCCGACACAAAGACTGCCATGCCTGAGTAGTGGCTTGTTCAGCGGTGGATCCCAGGAAACAGGGTGGAGACAGGGGCACTACCCAGGGAGGGAGGAGAAGTGCATAAAAGGGGAGGTTGATTTGCCTACCACTAGGGCAGTGGAAGACGACTTCCCAGGACTCTCTAGAAGCTTGATGGGTGTGTCTCAGAACTGCTGGCTGAAGGGATGTCCATTTATCAGATGGTTCCCATCCCCCATTGGCAAGGTCTGTTCTGCAAGTTCTCGACTCTCCCACATTTCTGAGTTGTATGTGTGGTTCAGAGTGGACTCTGCAGATGTCCTCAAGTCAGAGGAGCCTAGGGATAGAAATGAACAATGAGGTTGTGCCATCAGGAAACCTGCACAGGCGGGTCATGAGGGTGAGGCTGGATTGAGAGGGGAGGCCAAAAGGATTTAAAGCAGTGGCCATCAGGGTCTGATTCATGGGCTGTTCACTTATCCTTGAGATCGGTCAGTTTTCTAGCTCAGTCTTGTCTAGAGGGATCAGAGAGGATGACAATGCTTCCCGCTTGTCATGCCTGGAAACAGTGCCCTGCTGCGAGGCCTCACGGACCTCTCAGCTGCAGAGCTGTCCAGTTCTAGAGGTTGAAAAACACTCTTTGATTAAAGTACATCGGCGTCTCTTGTTTCTTTCTCAATTCTGTTGCATAGTTCATCTACAGAAATACTTATTAAGCATTAATCACTGCAACAGTCTGTTAAGATGGTTATCATCCTTCCCACTTTACAGTTCAAACTTGAGCATGGAAAAGCGAAATAGCTTGCACAATTTAACAAATATTTCTCGACCCTGTATGTGCTAGATCCTTTAGTTACTAACTGGCAGAGGGAGATTTTTAAATCCAGGCCTTCTGATTGAATATTCCTTGTTCTTACAACTATAGATTTGGAAGGGAATGGAGAGACCATTCACCTTAACCTTTCACCCAGTAAAATTATTTCTCTTGGCGCCCCCCCCCCCCAACTATTGAGGGGAACCATTACCTACCTGCAAGCTTATTTTTCCTTTAAAATGTATTTAGTGCACATTTCCACCTCCCATCAGCCATCGACTAAAGCCAGTCTGGACATAGGAGAGGCTGTTGAGGTAATTGTCACACAGCCCAGAGGGAGAAGCAGCCAGCCCGCCACGTGCCTGGCATGCGTGGAGTCCTCAAAGCAAGGCCACTGCGCAGGAACCTGGGAGTCTGCAAAGAAGGGAAAGGAAGGTGTTGGTGGCTCCCAGAGGGGTGCAATTGGCCTCAGGAGGGCAGACATCCTGGGGTAAGTGCTGTCTCTCTTAAGGGCATGAGACCCCTTTGAAAGTCACCTCTTTTGGGCTCGGAAAAGTCGCTGAGAAAAGAATTCTACTGAAGTCACTTCACCTGGGCCCTCTGAGCCACACTTAAAAAAATTAGATGGTGCGGCAAAAGGGCAGCTCAAGGGCAATAGCATCTGTGCGTGAATGAATGCCGACCTTGTTGGAACAAGTTGCACTCTTCAGTGTTCGCAGCTGTGGAGTCCCTCGGGAGTTGTCTGGCTACATGGGATTTTACATATCTGACAGCTAAATCAGAGATCCAAATGCCAAATCCGGCACTCAGCAACATTATGTGGATTTGTGACACTCCCAAGGGGACTTTGGATCCATAATGCAATGAATGGATTACAATGCGGCATAAATATAGCATTTTCATCTGTGACATACAATCCCACTCTATTATTTCTCACATTGCTATGTGAAAGAAATCTATACCCACTCTCTCAGGTCTGTTCTCAGAAATTAAAGTTTTTTGCAAGAGAGCTTTAAGGAAAAAAAAAAAGCTCTCAATGCATCAAGAACAAATGAAGCACACAGTGTGATAAGTGTGATAGTTCCATTGAGGTAATTTGCAGTATACAGTAAACTCCAGGGTCACACATTGTCAGAAAGCACCAAGCTCAGGCCAGAATGTTCACTCTGTCTCCAACTAGCTGAGTGGCTTTGAGCAAATCACTTCATCCCTCTGGGCCTCAGTTTCCTTTGTCCAGTGGACTTCAAGATTATGGAAATACACTCTCCTGGGGTGGGCCAAATGATCCACTGTGTGGTGCAGGAAGAAAATTTTACAACTTTCTTTGTACTTTAAAAATTCCTAATTATGTATATGTTTTCACAATTCACATTATATATTAGCATAGTAGCACATGTCTATTGTTTATAAATGAATCAAGATGATATGCTGGAAGGGTGTGCTGAGAAATGCTTCACTGCTAGAAATATGTGAATAATAAATTTGGAGGCCACTGATTTAACCCATCTTTGTCAATCCACAGGTGATGGGAAGGTCCCTTTGGATTTAATAGTCCATGATTCCGTGGATTTAAGGAGCATCCTCAGATTTCCCCATCAAGGCTGCATCCATCAGCTGTCCAAGGAGAAAGCTTTGTGTCCACATGTGTTGGGCTGCAGATGTGTGGGCTCAGAAGCCATAAGATGAAATTAATGAACCCCTAGAACTGAGCCTTCCACAGTCAAGCATGCTGCTGCTGTATCTTCACAAATAATTTTAATCCCTCATATTTGCTTCAGAGTATAGAGTTCCCAAATCAATTTCAAAAGTAATTATATACATATAATGTATATATGTGTATATATGTATTATATATAAACATACATATATAAACACATATGTAATGTATATTCTATATATTTTATATATATACACATACACACATATATAAGTAATTATATGTATAATACATAAACACACACATATATACACAAGTATATATATGTATTATATACACACATATATGTTATATAATATATATACATACACATAATTATGTAATATATATTATATATACAAACACACATATAAAAGTAATTATATGTTATACATATATACACACGAGTATATATAATACATATTATATATACACATACATACATGTGTATACATATGTGTAATTATATATAATACATATTTTATATATACATACACACATCTATATAAGTAATAATATAAAATACATATTTTATATATACACATACACATACATATATGTAAGTATTATACATACATTATATATATTCAGTGAGAGAGACGAGGCAGGTATCCTTTTCCTGTTTCACATGTGAGGACAGAGATCCAGAAAGGCCTCATGACTTCCCCATGGCCAGCCAGCTAGCACGTGACAGGACTGCCCCCAAAACCCCTGTTCTCCTGATAAGGACTCTGGGGCTCTTGGCACTTATAACCGAGAGCAAAGGTGCTCCCTGGATTCCAGGGAGCATTGGGTGATGGTGTGTGAGGGGCCAGGGTAAATGCAACCCGCAGCTATTTAAACAACAATGTGGAGCTTGGGGCCGCTCTTGGTGGATCAGTAGCATCAGTCTTGTGCACACAAGGCCTTACATTATTCAGGGAGGCCTGGCAGGGAGAGAAAAGCGGATGTGTGGGCTCCTCGTGCCACCAGCTGTCATGGCTCGCTGCGCTGCAGCTCCTGACAAGTGCCGTTGTGACGATCTTTCTACGCAGTTGCAGGGAGCAGCTTGATAGGAACAGGAGCAGAAATCCTGTTTACAGAGGCGGGAGGAAGCAAGGAACACATAGATATTTAAGAGAACGTAATTTTAAGGTCTCCGGTCCTTCCAGATATGTTTGTGCTGGAGGAGGGCGGGTATGGCCACACCCTGAGCTGGCCACACTGAGCCTCACCAGTAAATGGAACCTGACACTGAGAAGAGATGTTTTCCCCACTCTACTTCATCATTCAGTCATGAGGAAGCAACCAGCAGACACATTTTTTTCTTGTTACTCTGAAGGGGCAGCACTGTGGTTAGACATGTTACACTGTTTTGCTAACCATGATGGTGCTGACTGGGTTGTGATAAAATTGAGATGCTTGTCTGTTTCCTCCTCTAAATTACAAATCCTTTATGGGCAGACATATTGTCTTGTTTAATTCTATATCCCAAGATCTTCCCCCACAGAGGCTAATCCATGGAAGATATGCAGTATTTGTCTACTGAATGAACAAATTGTAACCCATATGTTGGCTGTCCCTCTGAGAAACCTTTCTTGTTGCCCTGCTTTTAAACTTAAAGAAGAATCTCTTAAATTCACCATAAAGGATTACTTTAGTTAATACCTTGCCTATCACCAGCTAAGGATTACTACTAGGATATGTAAAGGATGTCTATAATTAATAGAAAAAGGACAATCCCTTTGAGAAATGTATAGACCAAGAATTGAAGAGGAAATTCACAAAGGGGGACACCCAAATAGTCCATGAAAATATGACAAAACGAGAGCTTTCACTTACAAGTAATCATGGATGCAACTTTAAAACACCAAGATACTATTTTACTCCCTCCACAGTAAAAAGCATTTAAAAAACCTGACTATCTGATTTGCTGGCAATGCCATGGAGCAGTGGGTTTCTTCTGTTACGGGTGTGAGTGTAAACTGGGACAAACACGTTGAAGAGCAATTTGGCGTCATCAAGTGACACTGGAGTAGCAAGTCCACTCCTAAAATGTATATCCTGTCAGTCTTCAACATTTTAAGCAGAGAATTAAGCCCAAATGTCCTGAGCCATCATTGTATGAAATTAATTACCTTCCCAATTATGCATCTAGAATGGCTCTAGTTATACACAATCCATGGAAACTTGGGAAAATAGTCACTCCCATTATCTTCTGTGTTCTGTGGTTCAGAGGAGGAACTCTGGTTCCTCAAGAAGATATGAGGAGTGTCACTACAGCACTGTTTATTTAAAAAAAAATTCCAGACAACCAGAAGTCCCTCAAGAAGAAAAAAAAAGTGGATTGTGGTATATTCCTGCAATGAAATGTTATACAACAGTAAAAAATAGATGCCCCAGAACCACATGCACTAATAAGGGCAAATATAAAAAACTTCGTAATGCATGAAGAATCAAATTGCAGTAAAATGAACACAGTATGATTCTATTTATATGAAATGTAAATATAGGCAACATACCATTATATATTGCTCACATACATTTAAATTTATAGGAAAGATACTTAAAAAGTGCATGGGGATCATAAATTCCAAAGTCAGAAAAGTGGTTACCCTTTATATTATTCTTTATATTATGATAGATTATTAATATGTCATAATATAGTTATATATTAGACAAATATTTTATATAATATATAACATTACATAACTGTATAATATAAAATAGATTACAATATGTTATTATATACATTAATATATTATTCTTCATATGATTCTATTTTTCTATATGTTAAAGTAGATTAATAGTGCACCATGTTAATAAAAATAAGTAAGATATGCACCTCCTCCCCCTACCTCCTCCCTCAGTCCATCTGCACTGAAGTAATAGTGAAGAATGACTCCTGTCTGAGGAAACAGAAGAAGTTTTTCTTGAAATTATTTCAGACAGAATCTCATCATTTTGCTCCCCGGTTCAAAAACATGTGCTGGGTTTTGAGCGCTGCTTGACAAAGTCTAAATTCCGCAGTGTGGCATTCAAAGCTCTCCACAAACTGGCTGCAGGCCACTTGAGAATCAGCTCTTCAAACTCTCGTCTTCAAGCACTTCACATTCCATTCAGATTGGAGTGTTCGCCATTTTCCAGATGCACCCCCATGCTTCTCCATTTCATGCTTTTGCTGATCACCTTTTTGCTTCCTGAGAACTCCTTCCCTCACTCTTGCAATTTGTTTGTTATGTACCAGAGCCTTAACAACATACCTACTCTTTGACACAGCAATTCTCCTACAAGAAAAATAAGCCAGGATGTGCACATAGATATAGCTAAAGGATGTTTACTGAAGCATTGTCTCCAATGTTAAAATATTCAAAATGACCTTAGTGCCCAAGGAAGGCATAAATAAATCCATTACACGTGGGACATAGCACATAAAAGCACAGATACTGGAGACAAAAGGCAGATTATCCAGGTCAATTTCCAGTTCTGGAACATTCTGGTACATTTTCCAGCTCTGTGATCTTAGCCTTTCTGTGACTTCATATTCTGATCTGTAAAATGGAAATAAACTAATACCTCCACAAAGTTGTTAAAGTGATAAAATGTGTTAATATTTGTTAAAGCACTCAGAATAGTATCTGGCACTTTGTAAATTTGTTTATAAATGCCTAATTCTGGACATATCTCATCTGCAAACTCTTGAAGTGAAGGAATATCACCATCAGTGTGGGTGTTTCTAAATCTGAGCATGGCACTTGGTATTTAAATCTAGCATTGCACAATTAAGGGCTTAAGACACCTTAGTGATTACTAAGGTAATTAATAGATTCTGGGTGGTCATTTAGAAGAACTCAAGGGTTGGGAAGTGAGTCTGACAAAGAACATGAACAAGAACTAGATTATGACAGAAAACCAAGGAGAAGACCAAAAGTACATGGGTCTTGGAGTCACCAGCACTGACTCTGCCACCAGATTGCTAGGTGGCTTTAGGCCCATTTTGCTAACTTCCAGTCCAGGTTTCTTCTTCTGTCAAAAAAGGGAAGTGATATCCACCATTTTAAGCTTGTTGTAAAGTTCAGAGATGACAGTAATTCATAGTTCGTGTTATTAGGTGCCAGGCACTTGTCTAAGCTCTTCTCCCATTATCTTGTGTAAGCCTCACAACACCCCCATGGGATACTGCTCTGGGTGGAATTGTAGCCCACCCCCACCAAAAGATTTACTGATGTCCTAACCCCAGGTCCCTGGGACTGTCACCTTACTTAGAAATAGGGTCTTTGCAGATGTAATTAGTTAAGATGAGGTTATCTGGATTAGAGTGGGCCCCACATCCAAATGACTGCTGTCCTTACAGGAAGAGGAGATTAGGACACAGATACGGGGACAGCACCACGTGTTGACAGAGGCGGAGACTGGAGGGATGTGTCCATAAGCCAAGAAGCATGAACGATTGCTGGCAAACACCAGGACCTAGAGGGAACAAGGAAGCAACCTCCCTAGAGCCTCCAGAGGGAGCGGGGCCCTGCCGACCACCTCACACTTGCAGCCTCCAGGATTACGAGAGTATGTTTCCATTGTCTGAAGTCTCCACATTTGTGGTAACTTGTTACAGTATCAGTACTGACACCATTTGGACAGATGTAGAAACTGAGGTACAGAATAGGTAAGTAGCCCGATGGAACTCACACAGCTGGCAGGTCCACCACGATTTGAAACCGGGGTTGACTCTGGAGTTTCTGCTCCTAATTATTAGATGATATTCAGTGGGGTTCTGAATGGCTTCATTTTCACATAAGCTTTTATTTTCAACTTTTACATTTTGATATAGAGCTGAAGCTTGAACAACACAGAGGTTGGGGTGCAGACCCCTCATACAGTTGAAAGTCTGTGTATAACTTTTGACTCCCCAAAACCTTAACTACTAATAGCCTACTGTTGACCAGAAGCCTTACCAATAACATAAACAGTTGATTAACACATATTTTATATATGTATTACATACCGTATTCTTACAATGAAGTAAGCTAGAGAAAAGAAAATGTTTTTGCAAGCTGGTGCAAATCTCCAAATATTTTTTCAACGTATTTATTGAAAACAATCTGCATAGAAGTGGACGCGCACAGTTCAAACTGGCAGTGCTCGAGGGTCAAGTGTATTTCACCATCTACTGTCTCTGAGAGATATTGTTTTGTTGTGTGAGTGATTTTGTCACATGGTTATCTGAAGTTATGCCCTTGTTAGCCCAGCTGAGTCTCTGTTCAAATCTGGCAGTTTTCACAAGCTTCGCGCTTCATGGCTCCCATGGCCAGCTGGGTATGGCAGGATGGGACTGAGGCTTTTCCTCTGTGGCTCTTGGGGAAAATGCTCAAACAGCTTATGCCTCCCTGACCACAGCAAGAAGCAAGATGCTAGAGGCAGAACATGTTACACCCACTGTTAGAGAGCCCTGCTGATTTGAAGAGAGAACACAGAAGTGAATAAATGAAATCTGAATTACCCACTACATTCTATTTTGCCCAAAAGCTTTATTTCATCTTCCATCAAAATGGTATTTCCAATTGTAAATATTTGAAAGATTTTCCAATTGGATCATCATCTTGGTTTGCCCCCTTCCCTCTCTCCCTCTCTCCCCTGCTACCCCTCGATATTCAGGGAAATGCATGCCCCAGAAAAGAGGCTAGAAGAGCAGAGGCGATCCAAGACTGCATTTCCAGTCCTGGCCTGACTGAGGCTTGGTTTAGTTAGTCAGACCTTCTAAGGCACCAAAGCTTACTGGGTAGCTGCCATCTGCCTCCCTGGTTCTTTTTACCCTGTGACCTGCGCTTTACCAAGAGCTGCCCAGACCTGGGTCCCCAGGGAATGCAGCCACATGACCTCTGCAGGCGCTTTGGCTCTTGGTTCTGAGATGCAGGGCACAGAAACCTATTCATCGGCTTCTGTGGGCTTCGGGCGGCAGCACGTTGTTATTCAGGTTGATAAAAGCTTCCATCCCTGTGGAGAAAACTCGTGTGTCCTGGCAGCCATGACCCTGACTCAAGGGTGTAAACTGAGCCCAGGCACACCTGTACGTCTGACAGATGAGCCAGGCGCAGAAAAGCCTCTGCTGACAAGCTTATTGGACAGCAGACACCTGCAGAGGGGCCCACACCTTTTCTCATGAGGGCTCCGACAGCAGTCTTGATTCAACAGGTCTCTGCACATGATCAAGGAGAGATGACTCAGAGATTCACAGGAGAGTTAACTTATGCCAAACCCAATCGTCATGCCTGGGAGGAAATATAACCACCCATTCATAACACAGGCTCTGTTCGATGGAATTCGCTGCACACCCCTCACTGGTTTTATTCCAAATAAAATCTTATCTTTGTCTTGGTGAAAGCAAAGGTCATTTAGATTTAGTAAGCCTCCTGTGTGCCTGCCCAGGGGTAGGAGCTTTATATTTAGCATTCTGTCTAATCCTCCTAAGGACCCATGTAGCGTAGTGGGAGTGCCAGTACCCATTATCCTGATTTTACAGACAAGAAGACTGAACTTAGAGAGGTTAAGTCACTTTGCAATACTGCACATCTGATTAGTGGCCAGGCAACACTTGAAAAGAGTTCTCCCAGGGTTTTGCAGCTCTTTCTAAGCAAATCAGCTCGGGAAACCCAAGGCCCAAGGGTTCCCCTTCATTAGTGGGGTACATATCATTAGGCATTGGCTCTACAAGAGTCAGCCTGCAGGCATGACCCTGTTACCTGGAACTCCAGGCAGATATGCAGAGCAGCCGGGCATGAACGGAGTCAAAGCTGACAGGGGTTCCCTTCAGACTCTGTGCTAGCTGGCCCTACAGGCAGGTGGTCCCATTGTAGCAGTTCAGAGGCATATCAGTTTATACGTTAAAGCAGTGGTCCCCCACTGGAGGCAATTTCGTCACCCAGGGAAATTTGGCAATATCTGGAGACACATCTGGGTGTCAAAGCTGCGAGGGGGTGCACAGGCATCTAGTGCACAGGACAGCCCCACAAGAAAGAGCCATCTGCTGCAAAATGTCAGCAGCCCAAGGTTTAGAAACTCTTAAAATCTTGCCCCATACATGCAAAATTCACAGCACAGTGGCTGGCACACAGTGATCAACGAATGTTAGCTTATTTACCATCAATCACCAGTTTCCAAGCATTACTATGTGATGGCTAAGCTGGTGATCGTTGGTAGGTGACCCCTGGGGGGTCATTGTGAACTGGATCCCTCCTCCCCTCAATGACTGCACAGGTTGCAGCAGAATCTAGCCAGCCACTGCTCCCCCCACACTAGTTCTCATTAGCGTGTATAACTCCTGATAAATCCGTACACTCATTGGAGGTTTTCTGTTGTTGTTTTTTAAATAGAGCAAGGTCTGTGGCTAGCAGTGGGGGGCATGAACGCATCTCTAAAAAAATAGGGAGTCTGAACTCTAAGACATTGGCAGGCATGGGGATGAGGGGGGGCTCTGAAAGTCATCTTGCCATGCAAGGGGAAAGAGCACAATCCTCGGAGTCAGAACTGGCTTTCGACTCACAGGTCAACCCCTTCTCAGAGCCGCCATTTCCCAAGGTGCAGACAAGAGTAACGATTCTTACTTCCAAGGGTTGGTGTGAGAATTAATTGGAATAATGAGTGTAAAGTGTCTAACACAGCAGGTGGCATAGTAGATATTTACATGGTGACCATTATTAGGAAAAGACTAAGATAGGCTGGCCTTAGAGGTTTGCCTGAGGTATGGTCTGTTCATTCAAATAGTGACCTGAATTCTGCTTGTCCCCACATACCTAGGCGCTTGCCTGCCACAGTTTGATTGGTACCATTGGGGTGGCCTCTCCAAGCCGCCTGGGAGTTCTCAGTAGGGGAGGCAAGCCCCGTTGCTGAGGCATGTCTTAAGGATTGAAAAAAATACTTCCATCACTTGAGGGAGCATGTGAAAAGACATTGGCTCTGTCGCCCTGCTACCTGTCCGAGGAGGCAGCTGCGGTGTAGGACATGGTGTGTGGCTCTCTGTTCCTCACACACCCAGCTGCGTGCCCTTGGGTGATTGACTTACTTGCTTGAACCTCGACTTCCTTTCCTCTAAAATGGATCGCGTTAACTACTTCATGACGATTAGATGATGCTAAAGGAAATAATGGCAATGGTAAATAATATGAAAGTAACTGGCTATAGTGGGAATTTGATAAAAGTTATTATATTTGTTTTGGCTTTATTTTCTTAAGGAATAGCTAAATTCTTCAGGCAAGTGAGAATGCCTCCATGGTTCTACCTCACCTGCTGAAACATTCCTCTTGTTAAAGAGGACATGGACATGATCCTTGCCCATGCGGACTAGCCACCCCGCTGCTACGCCTTCGTCCATAGTAGACGACTCAGCATCCTTTCTCTTTCCATCCAAATCCTCTCCCTCTCTTGAAGCACAGCTCTGGTCTCTTCTCTCCTGTCACCCCATCTTCCCGAACAGCATCACTTTCTATCCCCTGAGCACCAGAGAATGTCCACTGTGCCAAGTGGGACCTCCTGCGGCTTCCATGAAGAGCCAGTGGAGATGAAAGAAGTTACGGGCTCCTGCTTCATTTAGAATGTTTGTCTCCGGGGGTATCTATGGCCCGGACACAGTCAATGTTCTTCCCTCACCTACTATTTCCTTCAAGTACACTCTGCCCAAACTTCAACCAATACACTTTTTGTTTTCTTGCTTTAAAATGGCACTTAACATAACTCAGTGTGCCTGGCCAGCTCTGTCCTCTAAGCTTCAGAGGCTCTGTGATATTTGACATTGTATCTCCAGACTTTAACAGAGTCAGAAACAGGGCAGGCAAACATAGCAAACACTGATGAACAAATGAACCAATACACGAGTTCTGTGATAACAAGCTTTTCTCCCATCTCTGCCACCAAATTCCCCATCTCATGAGGGTCGACGAAGATGAGTGTTCCTGGGAATCACACAGGAATATCTGACTCTTCAGTCCACTCAGCAGAATCCTGATTCCAGGCCCTCCTCACTGTTTTCATAAGAGGGAGAGATGAGACCTGGGCCTTATTTTTCTTCTCTGGAGTATTCCCTGGGCAGAGAGGTGCTCACCTCCTATACAGGCTTTTTTTTCCCATCAGGCCATCCACAGGTTATAGTCCAAATTAAATGTCCTACAATGTCTCCGACCTCCAGGGACTTGTTATGGTTGTCTTGCCTATTAATTTCACTCCCGCCTATACAATCGAGAACTTCACACCTGCTTCTGTTATTTCGACCTGGTTTTTGATTATCTTCGATTATCTTCAACTAGCTTATTTGCTCTTTGTTTCATTTTTATGAGCCTTCTTCCTGATTTGAGGAGAAATTCTCAGGAGGCACGCACTGAAGTTGTCACTATGGCCTTCAGAGCACCACACGGGCCTGGGCAAACCACAGATGCTCCGGCAAGTGCCGAACCCCGCGGCATCAAGCACACCCCTACTTTTCTGATTCATCTACAGCCAGAATGTAGCAAATTAACCCTGAGTGGGAATTTTTTAAAAGGTGGGGGGGGAATCAGGTGAATTGAAAAGTAGAAGAGGATGGCATGGGCAGGATGCAAACGCCAAGACTGACAGCCACCCCACCTGCCCCTTCAGCTCCTGATGAAAAGAAACCAAAGCTCTCCTGGCCTGAAACGGCTCCCTCCCCCAGGCCTGTAGGAAAATTCAATTAAAGGGTCCATCTGCGAGGCAGCAGCTGAAGAGAAATGACTGTGGGGAGGCCCACATTTTCATCAAAAGGACCGGGGCCTTCCAGTCCGCCCCCTCCCCACGGCACCCTTCCCCCCTTCCTTATTAAGCCCACCCCTACCTCCACTGCAATTCTCTCCAATTAGGCCGGCTCAGACACCCAGCTTTCATCTGCTCCTTTCAAATGCATGCACGTGAAAGACTCTGTACATCCCACAGACGCGGACTTGCTGGGAGAGAGCGAGAAAACCCACAGAAAAGGCCCACAGAGCTCGGGGATCGGAAGCGTCCTGGCCCCATTAGTCCCATGGCCTCAGCAGGCTTAGCGGCCGGCTGGGAGTGAGTCTGCAGCCTCCTCCAAACCGAAGGGCAGCATGTGATACAAAGGAGGAAATAGGAAAATCCCGACCAGGCAACCTTTCCGGGCTTCAGTGAGAAGCCAAAGGAAAGGCAGAAGGGTGAGTTTCAGTGAGGTGACGTCCACACCGAGGGCTCCCCTCGGGCGTGGTGGGTGCTGGGGATGACCGGGGGGCCTGTGCTGCTGGCTGCAGGGACAGCAGCGCTCAGGGGCCGAGGGGCAGGTAAGAAACCCACACCCACTGGCCAAGCGCTGTCTTGCAGGGTTCTTTGAGGCTATTTAAACACGAAGGATGTCCTTTCCGTGACTGAGTGCCTCTTCCTCCTCCCCACATTCCCTTCCAAGTAGCAATGCTCATGGCAGTGTCTATGGGGCAAGACTGAGCACAGACCACCCCAAGGCCCCTCGGCCCCCCACCCAGCAGGTCTTTTAGGGGACTTCTTGTTTACCTTGGGATCTCAGGCTTATTTCTTGCTTCCTTCTGCAACCTTGTGATTATTTTTGGTTAGAGAACATAGGTTGGAGGGCAGCTCATTGCCAGCCTCTGTGAACTCAAGTGACAGGAATAGACGCAGTTTGGTGGGGAAGAGAGCTGACGTCAGCGTATGCCCTACAGGAGGCGGGATGCTAGGGGTCCCTGTATGTGGCTGGGGAGGGGCATCTGCATTGGACGGCTAGGGCCGCCGTAGCAAGGTGCTGCAGCCTGGGGGCTAAAACAACAGAAAGGTGTTTTCTCATTTCTGCAGGCTGGAAGCCTGAGATTAGGCTTTGGGTTGGCGGGGTTGATGCCTCCTGAGGCCTCTCTCCTCGGCTTGTGGATGCCACCTCCTCCCTGTGCCTCACATGGTCGCCCTCTGTGCATGTCTGTGCCCTAATCTCCTCATACAAGGACGCCAGTCGTATGGCATTAGGGCCCACCGTCCTGACTTCATTTTACCATAATTACCTCTTTAAGGCCAATTATCTCTAAATATGATCTCATTCTGAGTCCTAGGGGTTAGGACTCCAACCTGAGAATTTGGGTGGGGGGGACACCTGAGAATTTGGGTGGGGGGACGCATTACAATAAGCCTTGGGAGTTCTGCCTGAAAATGGACCTTTTGTTGGCCAGTTTCGTTGTTTCCCGTCAGCACTTGAAGAAGACATTAACTTCCCAAAGGATTGGGAGCCTCTCGGGAAAGGCCTTTCATAGCCAGTGGTAGTGTACTCCTGTTTTATTCCGTGTAAAATAGAGTTTGGGACACTATTTATGGCTATTATGTAAAATTGGATTGGAGGGATTCAGTTACGTGAGCAGCATTAGTTTGATCAAGACAGAGTCTGGAAAATCTATTTCTTCCCCTGACGTGGTGAACGCATCTCACACATACACACACATCAAGCAAGTGGCCTCACTGCCCTTTCCAGGGTCACATCTGTTCAGGCCCCACCAACCCCACTGGACCTCCGCTGCCCTTCCAACATGGCCTCACTTGGCATTCCTTTCTCCAAACTTGTGCACACATGGCTCCATCTTCTGGAGATACCCTTTGCCTTCTTCAGCTGTGGAGTATCGTGAAGAAAAAGGGAGAGCAAATTAGCTTTATCAACCTTCTTTGGCTTGTGTACTGGGAGACCCAGGACTAGTATGAAAAGAAGCCCTGGGCGCTGCTGACTCAGTTTCCTTTCCTGCCGCTGCTCCCTCGTGCCTGCTCCCACCTGGGGAGTGGAAAGGCATAAAGACGCATCACCACGCTAGAGATAGGTGCGCAGTATTGATCACTGCCTCCTGGACATACCTCTTCTCAGGAGTCTCCTGCTCCCAACTTCTTTTAAAAGCCCAAACCACACAACCTTAAATCGAAGTAAGTGTGCCTGTTCAGCTGTCTGCTATTCTTTCAGTTAGAAGTTGGACTGGACGGACTTAAACCTTGTCATTCTTCTGAGAATATCAGGTCCTACTGTCCCAGGGAGTCCTAGCCCATACTCTCCCTGCGACTCGCTCTCTTCTGGGGGAGGGGCCTATGCAGACAGGCCTTTGATGACCTTGGCCCTCAGCATCCTGCTCCTCTTCTCCCTGCCACACCTGGGCTCAGGCTCCCCAGGGCTCCAACCCTCCCACGAGATAGGGCAGTAGAATGGCTGAACACTTAGGCTCTCTTTCAGATTGCCTGTGTTCAAACCTGATTCCTGACCTTGTTAACTGTATGACCCTAGCACTTCAGTTCACCTCCCTGGACCTCAGTTACTTATCTATAAAATGGGGGTAATGAGAATCTGCTTCACACAGAGACCTTGAAGAAGGTGTGGAACAAAGCACATATCCTATGTGTTCTTGCTGTTAAATGTATAATAACATAGAAACTTCTAGGTCTCACGTGATGACATCAAGACCTGAATTTCAGCAAATCATAACCTGGGATGTTGAGGATAGCACCCAGAAAGAGCAACTTTCAGAGCTCTCTGATGTCATGTTCTGTTCATTCCTCCTCTAGCAAAGCAAGGCAGGAGACCCCTTTCTCCCTGGAGAGCAGATGTCCTGCTCTGCTTTTAGGAAATACCCAGAGGCCCCAGGTACAGCCAGGCTCCCAGCTGTGGTCGCCTGGGATTTAGTTGGGTTATTTGCTGAACTGGTCAGCTGGGATGCTCTGGGAATTTGTTCACATGACTGATACACTCAGTGGGCTTTTGCGGGGAGGGGGACGGACAGAGAGAAGAGGCAGGAGTTGCATGGCTGGGTGATTTATAGGAGACAAGGACGGCGAGGGAGGAGCATGGCACCTGTCCCTTATCACGATGCTTAGATTAATCTGGGGACCTAATGAGGAGAGGGGATAGAAGCTGAAGACACTGTCTTTACATAAGACTTTGCGTTGGGCCCAGAAACGACCAGAAGCTGGGAAGAGGCCCTTCTTGCCGTTTTTGGACAGATTCCGAGATTGCTTTGGCTGCCTAAGGTGACCAGCCATGAGGGCGTGAGGAGGCTGGAGCCTTCCAGGACATCCGCCGGCCAGTGATGGTCACAGTGTGGTGGGTGGGGACAACCACACCAATTCATAGACCCTGGGAGGTGAGCAGAGCAGACAGGTATGTGGTGAGTGAATGGGAATACTGGACAAAACCCTGTCAGGTCAGGCATTTCTGCTGAAGAGTTTTCTGTTAACAAAACTTCATTTGACGTATTGTGAACCTAGAAGCTCTGGCACCCTAGGGCCACTTGAGTTACATGTATTTCTGGTGACCCAGTCTTTTCCCTCCAACTCCTGCAGTACAATACATCCAGGGTAGAGTGCCTGTTACCACTGAGTCTAGAATGAGAAAGAAGGGCGTGCTAGCTGCTTGCTTCATTACTGCAAGAATGGGATTCACAAGGGCTTCTTTGTGGGTGTATCTGTGACCCTGACCTTCAGGGTCCATTGCTCTGCTCTTTGCCAATCTTCCCTCCTCCCCTTTTGATAATTAGAACAAAGGACGTATCAAAGGTAAGGAGGAGGGACACTCACTGCCATGTAGGACCAGCATTTAACCTGATCGAAAATGAGATACAGAGCTCCTATTCTTTTACCTCCAGCACTTTGCGTTATCTACAAAAAGGCTTTCAAATGCAGTAGGTAATGAAAATACACTAATAAGTGCAAAACATGCCTGACCTGTGGTCTTTGTCATCTTGTGTTCAGCCTCATTCCACCAATTCTGCTCTGAACTTTCAAGTCATTCATTTCAGGAGATGCATAGTGAGCATCTGCTGGATGCCAGAAACTGTGATAGCTGGGTTTTTAACAAGCAATTTATTTCACTAAGCTGAGCTTCTCCATCACTACTGCCATTGCATTCCATCCAGCAGAGGCACTATGCATGTGACATGAGGGAGAGATCACTATTAAGATTATAAAACATAGAGGAAAAAAATTAGCATGTGGCAACAAGAAATCTGGATTACCCATGTAAGCTCATGGGCCCCTGAGTGAGAGTAGGAGAGCAAGCATTAACTGTAATTTTTTAACAGGCATAATTTACATACAGTAAAATTTACATATAGAGAAAGGTACAGATCTTAAGGGTAGAATGACATGAGTTTTTTTAACTGTAGTAGAGCTGATATACCAATTAATTAATTTCAGCTGTATGACAGTGCTTTGATGATAATACACATTACAGAATGCTCACCACAACCAGTGTAGTTACCATCTGTCACCACCCAAAGTTACAGAATGACATGAGTTTTGACAATGACACATCTGTGTAACCCTCACCCCTATCAAGCCAAAGAACATATATGTCACCCCAGAAAGGTTCCCTTGAGGCTTTCTCAATCAACAGCCCTCCGATGTTTATTTTTAAGATTTCTAAAACATCTTTATATTTCCATCAAGAGATATGCTGGACACTTTCAAAGTGACCCTAAGGTTTTGTGTCTTGTTTGGCTGGTTGTGGTTAGGGAACTTGTACAGAACCTACTTTGGACATTCTGAAGGAGAGTTTCACTAAGTGCCGCTGGGCATTTCTTCTTAGGGAGGAAATTCATGATATGGACCTACCAGGGACTTAGGAGGAAACCAGCTTCCTTCTCCTGGGTCCAGTCAGTACGAATCCCTCAGCTCGAACCCTACTGAGAACCCATAAAGAAATAAACACACTTGGTCTCTGCTGAGTTCTGGCCCTTGGGCCTGCCCCTTTTTTTAAGAATGAGAAGTTAACAGGCTACTCTTGGGAGATGATTCTCCATGGGTCTCCCACATTGCTGCATGTCCTGCAAACAGAGGCCCTCCGATTGTGTTCAGCGCCATCATCTCAAAGATACTTGCATAGCAGACAGCCTCCGAAGACAGAGATGGTGTCTCATTTCCAAACAAAGGGCAGATTCATCCAGTACAATAAAGATAATGTCTCCCTCCAAGGCAGAGAGCATGGTGTTGGCAGCCTGTTAGAAAAGATTCAGGTTTCTGAAGTTGAAGTCCCTCTCCTGAAATGCACGCACTCCCCGTGCAGGAATCACCTGGCCTCTGTGGGATGGGCCATGCTGACCTGTGGGAACTGGGGCTCAGAGACCTGTCACGAGAAAGTGATGATCCTTTGGATACTGGAAGTGCTGTGAGAAATAAACTGTTCATCTGACCGAGGGGTCTCATTTCTTCCACCAGCCCCCAGGAAACAGTTACAGATTACCTGGTGAGCTTGCAGGTGGAGTAAGATCTCAGCCTGCTTGAGGTTCCTGACAGCTACTGCGTGTTTGGCATGTTCTGTTCTAGTTAAATCGTAACTCTGTTTAAACAGCTGGTGGGAGGGAAGGGCTCCTGGGCTCAGAAGTCCCAGCGCAGGTGGGAGTGGTCTTCCTCCTAAAGCAGGAAGTAGCTGAGCCCCAGGCGGCAGAGATAAGGAGTAAATAGCCTGGGTGGGTGGCGGGCTGCAAGTACCGCAGGCTCTCACTTTCCTTCGGGTTTGCGCGCTGCCATCTTGCTTTGCTTCGGTGAGCTGATCGAAGCTGACACCACCCGCCTCGTGCTCTCCACCCTCTGTCACTAGGTCCCCGGAAAGGCAGAGCAGCGTGACGTGCGCACTGAGTAAGTACTGCCCTGAGACCAGGAGCTGATAAGACCACTTTTTTCGTATCTTGATTTTTTTTCCCTATACTTGTAAGCATGATACATGATGATTGTAAAAAAACAGATTCAGAAAAATCAGAAAAAGTAATATAGTATGCTCATAACCACACCCCTCCAGGAAGCCTTGGGACATTTGGTTATATCTTTACAGGTGCTTTTCCACACATACACATGTTGTGTTTTTCTTTTTGGTGTGTTTTCTTCACCATGTTTTTTTCTTTTCCTAAACAGAGCTTTCATCTTTTCTGTCAACAGTATAGTGTAGATACCTTTCCACCTCAACAGTTTAAAACATGTGCCATGATTTTTAGTGATCGTAAATAAAGACGTGTCCTATGCTTATTCGTTTAACCAGTGTCTTTGCAGTGGTCATTTAGGCTGGTCATCATTTTTCACTAACAGAAACAATGCTCTCATAACCTTCCTTCTCTCTTTTCCTTCGTGTGTCTGTCCATCTATTTGTCATCTATGTTTGCACACTAGTTTGAATATTTCCTTAGGATTAATTCCCAGGAATGGAACTACCCAGTCAATTGCATCCATGTTTTTCCCTGTGCCAAGCTTGTTCTCCTTCCACTCCAATAAACTTTTCTTCAGGTTACAAGGTTGGGATGATTGCCTGGAGAGAACAAATAGGTGTATTTCCTCGTTATGATATAGACTTGGTTCTGTCAAAAGTGCAGAAACCAGCTCATATAAGCTTGTGAAAAGGAGAAAGTGTTAGCAGAATCCTTATCTCTGACATGACAGATACACCTGGGCCTTAGAAACAACCAGAATGGAGAGTTCTGATGTCATGAGGCTCTTCTGGCTTCACATCTCTGTTCCTCTTGATTTTGACAGACTGGCTTCTTTGTTTCAACCAGGGGGTAACCTGGAAAAAAATGGTTCCCAAGTTTTACCTCATATGACCCTCATTTCAAAAATGCTGGGAAAGGGACTCATTGACCGCTTGATTCTAATACCCACCACGGACCCAATCAACCACACCATGGGGTCAGTCACCCCGCTCTAACACAGCAGATCCCATGGCAACCGCAGGGATGAGGGAGACATTCTTGGGAAAAAAGATTCTGGGCAGAGAGCTCCTGAGATTAAATCTCCCACAGACTTGTGCAAACCCAAAATTTAGTTGAAAATCTAGATTTCATTCCCTGGCCACCTTTCTCAAATTGGAGATTGGTTTTCAGATAAAAATTTGGGTAGCTTTAAAATGAAATTTTAAGAGAAAGTTGCATCTGAGACTACAGAAGAATATGAGCTCTATGAGAAAGTATAGAGAACATTGTGTAGGAAATGACATGTATAGTTACATGTATGAAGTTGTAGAGATGAATGAAACAGTGAAATGACAGTCTGTTGGTATGATAGTGTTTGGATGCAGCATTTTTATTTTGACTTTTGCAGGTACTATTGATTATATAAAAGAACACAGGTCATAAAAAGATACTCCCCTGTTATAATAAGAACAGTATGATTCTGCAACGAAGTATATTAAACTATAAAAATCTACAAAATCTATTCCCTTGGATCTGCATTCATGGGAAGCCGGGGACTACTAGAATGTGTGTGCTCTTGGCCTATGGCTCTTTTCTTCCCTTTTAGGCATATCACCTGCTAGTCTTCTTCATAAAAATCTCACTTCCAGGAAGTACCCTAGTCTTTGAACAAACCTTGCTCTTTCTGCCTCTATATCCTTATTTTAGAAAAAAAATCCGTCTCCTCTTTCCTGGAGACATCATAGATTTGTGGATTATAAAGACCTCAAGTTCACCCCCAGTTCTACCATTTAACCAAACATCCTTATCTGGTGCTTATATACTCTAATTAAGGGTCTTGCCCCATCCCTCATTATTTACCATAATACCACCCTTCTCTTGAGACTGCTCAAAACGGACCCCTCCTCCACGACCCCGCATCACAGTCCTCCTGCCCTCCCCCTTTGAGCCTCTTCAACATCCTGCATCTCTGTTACTCACTGAAAAACTGAAGTTTATCGCTTTGCCTCCAGGGCAGCAGTGGAAATGCTTAACAACCTGTACTTCGTGGTCACTGACCAATGACAATGAGCAGTGGTGACAGGGTTCTGGAGGGATCTGTAGGGCAAACACTACTGCTTTGGCTGTTGCTCCCCAGAGTCTGGGAGAGGTCTGGAGTCCAGGGGAGGAGGCTGTCAGGAGACCTGAGGATGTAGTTCATAGGGAAGTATTTTGACAGTTTAACCACCAGTACAGCTACATCTGTTTAAGCAAAAATAAATTCTACTAATGTCATTTTCTTATGAGTGTGCTATCTCGCTTCCCATTTGGACTGGAAATTCCTTGGGGTCTAAAAGTGTGTTTAAACTGCTTGGTGTCCCAGGTGACCCAGCCCATACTCATCTTAGAATAAGAACAGTATTTCTGTGTCATATGATTCAGGAGAGGTCAGGCTGGGGAAAACACTTGGTGCTCGGAGATGGGCAGTACCTGACTTAGAAAATCAGAACTTAAGATTGAACCTTCCCATGCCGAATACCAGTAAGAATTCATTTCTTATTCCCTTTGAGACCTGGGTCTTTGTGGGATCAATTACTTGATTGGCACGTCATTTCAGAACTTCTGGGATGTGAAAAACCTGGAACGGATGTTTCTGTAATGCAGATCAGGACTGTGAGGAATTTATTATTATCATTCAAGTAAAAGGTGAATTGCTAGTGCAGAAGTAACTATCACACGTTCTACTCCCTCATTTTCCCCACTTGCGGCCGTGGTGGTAGCATTAGACAGGGAGGTGGAAAGGTGTGTTGAGAACATAAACCTGCCATGAAATCTTGAGACTGAGAATGTGTCCTTCGCATATGTATTATGGCTGTTGGAAGTAGTTGAAAGAGTACATTAGTACTGCCTTCAGGTATATGATGGGCTTTATGGAGCTGGCCTGGGACTCCTGCCACTGTGTGGAACATGATTTTTTCAATTGCCTCATCTCTGAACGAAGATGTTGGACCATGTTTCAGTTACCAACCACCTCAAAGGCCAGTGGCTTACACCGACAACCACTTGTTTGTTCACGATGCTGCAGCTGAGCTGGGATTAGCGGGGTGGTTCTCAACTGTCCCCACTTGAGAATCACTTGATTAGGTGGATTGGGGGAATTGGAACGCAAAACACATGCAAGAAGAGGCTGCTTCAGAGGTAAAAGCCTTTCAGAAACTCCACAGTCAGCTGTGGCTAGAGCAGGAGTGGATTGTGAAAGTAGCTCCCAGGGTGAGTAAAGGAAGAAGGTGTCTCTGCCGAAGAGCTGGGACAGGCGCAGCCTTCCCCTCCTGCCCAGACTGGCTTGCTTTAAAGGGGTTTGCTCCCAGATCAAGACTTCTAGAGCCCCTGTTTAAATAAACTGAAGGATCTGAGAGGTTGAGCTTTTAGTTTAAATGTTGAGGCTGAAGAGAAAAGCAGAGACTCAAATTTCTACAAGAGCACAGAAGGAAAAAAACAGAAGGGCAGCTCTGTTCAGAAGTAAAATGAAGAGCCCATCACAAAGCCTTCCTTCCTTGGAAATGATGAACCAGCTGCCCTCTGCACCAGCTCCCCACCAGTTGCTTACTTCCACCAAAGCCCTCCAATTCCAGGGAAAGGCTTATAGAGGAAAGGAGCATTAAATGATCATAGAAAAAATGCAGTCTGACTACTGATACTGCTGCATTTATTAATTCATTTCTAAACAGGAATGATCAACAGGATTACCAGACATTTGTTGAAATCAATATGTACAAAAAAAGAAAAGATAAAGAAAAATCAATACTAATAAGTTTTTTCATCTTATTGATAATCAGGTGGAACAAATTAAAACACAGAGAAATGCAAATTAAAGTGTCTCATTTTTACCTATGGTGGAGGCAAAAAATAAAAAGTGATAACATCTAGTGTTAGTAAAACTGTGAAGAAATAGACACATATATGATCAGTAAGATGACAAAACCCTTCAGAAGTTAATTTGGAAATACCCATCAACAGTATGCACATTCTTTGCCTCAGAAATTCTTCTAGAAACTGTCCTACAGAAATATTCATGTACACACTCAAAGATATATATGCAAGGATACTCTACATGTAATATCAAAAAATAAGGTGTAACTCAGTGGCTTTCAGTAGAGTAGTAACTGTGATATAATGATTATATAGGATATTATGAGCCCATTAGGAGGAAGCAGATCTGAATGTGCTGATGAGGAAAGATGTCAGTTATTAAGTGAAATGGGTAAAACTCTGAATAATATGTATGTTATGATGTCATCTATGTACCAAAAAATTCCTGTATGTTCACATGTGCTCATGTACACACACGTGGTTGGTATATAAGGGGTCTGGCAGGGAGGAGTAATAGGGAGGTGTCATTTTTATAGGGGCATATGATAATTGTGTAAGCTTAGAAATAACTTTTACAAAGAGAAGTAAGCCAAGAATGTTAAATCTTAGAGAGTTCACAAAGATCATGTCCACTCCCTTTACTTAAGACCAGGAACCTGATGTTCCAATCTAAATGAAGAACACCAGTGTTCTCATTCTTAATCTTGTACTCTTTCCATTTATCATGTTCCTTTTAAACTTCAAAGAATTTTATTGTTTATTTTAAGCCATTTATCACAGCTGTTATCTTAATTTTGCTTATTTAACAACCCCTGTGGTTGACAGTGTATTTATTCAATATATTTTATAGACTAGGCATGCCCTGTACATGAGATTTCAGGTGTTATGAAAATAAAAATCCTTAATAACTTATTTCTCCAAGCAAAAATTTTCACCTTATTTTTAATCCTGTAACAGATCAAATAATACGTTTATTTTGTGATTAGTGCAAACATTCAGAGTGAGAGAGAGAGATGACAGGAGCAGGGTGAGGCAACTGGGGACAGAGCCCTGTCCTAGATGTCTGGGCGAGGCCCACACTGTGCTCAGAGATTACATCCCAGCAAAGGTGAATGACATGCATACTTGAGAGCAAAATGCAAAGATATCTTACAAACCAAAGGATGATTAAGGATGAAGTGATATAGTCCTTACTGAGAAATGTAAGAGGAAAGGATGGACAAAGTTGATATTTCACTTCAAGGGTGTGGGGTATATATACACACACACATACATATGTATGTGCAGAACTGCTTTCCAAGTAGGTAAAATTCAAGCCAGACTTTGAAGGGATGGAAGCAACTTCAGGATGATAGATGCTTTTTCTCTCCTGGAAGAATGTCAGATAAATTGGACTAGATCTCAAATCAGATTTCTTTGCCTCATCTTCACTCAATATGGTTGATCCCAAGACTTGTGAATCTGAAGACAAACAAACAAACAAAAAAGCCACAACAGACCCACTTTGGAGATGTGGAAACTTAGTAAATGATCTTTTTCCTAAGATACTGACCAAATTTTTTTTCAAAGCTAAGATATGGACCCTCTTTAAGCTTTGAAAAAAACTTTTCCATTTTGCAATTTCATGTAATTACTTAGAATTTGACTAAAAGGTCTAATACTTATTTGCTACCTTTCCTCTATCTTTAACATGGCATTTCTATTTTCAAATATGAGCCAATTGGAAGAATGCAAAGTTCAGCCAAAGTTGGGTGTATGTAAGAGACAGTATCCATTTCTCCCAATGATGATTTCTGCTCTCCATCGTGTTCAGGTTTGGTATAAATGCAGATGCAGTGGGCTCAGGCAAACGTGTGTGTTCCATGCTATTCAGAGCTAGGAACTTCTCCAAGAGAGAGGGTCAATACAATCCACACTGTCAAGATAGCACCAAAATGCTCTATGGGGGAAATAGGAGGTGTATTGGGAGGCCTTTCATTGTCTTCTTTATTTTCTTTGCATAAATGACATGGAAAAGTTATCAAGACATTTTCTTCAAAGCAAGGCTTCTGCTTCCTCCCGAGCATGCTGTGTATTTGGGGGTGTGGAATCCTTGCTAACTGGAGCTCATTGCCCTCAGAAGTGCTTTCTGGGTTCACAGGAGGAGAGGGAATAGATGGCAGCACTGATGTCACCAGCTGATAAGGTCAGGCAGCAGCTCAAACCTGCAAATGTGCAGGTCAGTAGGGATGCAGGCGGCTGCTGGGTGCATGGCCTGGTGTCTGCTCTGATGTCACTTCTTCCCTGGTCACAGCCCACTGCCACAGTCACGCGGGTCAACAAGGAAGCAGGCCTACGTTTCAGATAAATACATTTGTCCCTACAGAGGTGACCATGACGTGATATTCTAAGAACAAATGAAAAAATGTGGGCCTCCACTCTGGTCCAGACATTTTTATCGGATCATGCACCCATTGCTTGCTTTTGCTCCAAGTTTGTGCGGCCTGCAGGTCAGCACCATGGGCGTGAGGCCCCTGCAGTCACACGCGTGCTGTGCTTGGTTTCATGCTCTGCTGTCCTCGTCCTGAAACCTTTACTATTTCTTTAATAAGGAGCCCCACCCGCATAGGCACCTTGTGGGAGCTGGGCTCTTGACAGAATGCGGCCAGTCCTGCCGCACATTTGGAATCCACTCTCCGGCTGTGGAATGCGAATGTTTAGAGGGTTTTTTTGTTTTTTTTTTTTTGATGCTTTGCCAGCGCTTGCTCAGGGCATTGACGGAAAAGAAAATTCACCTTCATGTCAAAGAAGAATTCTCCAGAAGGCGTCTTTGCACTACATCTGCCAATGAAAGTATTCAGAGGGTGCTTCAGAGGGCGGACTTGGAGGTCCACAGAAGCCTCGGCACAAGGGGCAGGTCTGAGCACTGGACCTTGGTCTTCCTTGTGTGGGTGCTGTCAAAAACCCAGACTTAGAAACATGTAATCACCTGGGAGCCTGCTAGACATTTTATTTCCACAGTGATGACTTCCATAATCTGAATGATTTTACAATCGTCTGGGTTTGGGAACTGAGATTAAAAATAAACAACCCCCAAATCTCTCACCTTTTGGTCTCCAAAGATATCCTTAGCTATAAACTCTCTACTATTCAATCAGGCAGAGAAAAAGGATGCTGTGGGAGCCGGGACACTCACTATTTATCCACACTTGCTTGCAAGCTTGGTTAAAACGTTTTATCCATCAATCGTGTTACCTTCTCATCCTGATCACAGGTTGAAGAGATGAGAGTCCTGGGCACACATGTAGTTCTCAACAAGCTCAGGGCATGGGCTAGCAGAGCGAGCTTCTGGGCAGAGCTGTGACAGTTCATAAATTTAAAAAGAATACTCAAAATTTCTGTTATCATAATTTTAATTTTTATCTAAGTATTATGTGCACATAATTTACAAAGGCAAAGAGTACTACGAGGCATACTTTTTTAAAAAGTATCTCTTTCCACTGTTCTCCACACCTCTGAATTCCATATCCCCAAGGCAATCATTTTAATTCCTTCGTGTTATTCCGGGTATTTACCTCCACTTTTGAAATTAACATGCTTACTGTTTATTTATTTTCCAGCTTAGATATTATCCATTGACTTCTTGTACCAAAGATAATAAGGGAGATCTTGTATGGGAAGTTTCACAGATACCCACAGCCACACACACTTGTACCCGTTCCCTCCCCCCATCCTCCCAGCATAACTACATGATACCTGATCAAATTACACTTAGGTGTTTACGTTATTATGACTGTAGAAAATTTGTTCACAGTGGAGGTACATAATCATAGCATATTATGATTATATTTTCTTTCTTCTACAACTTGTTTTTCCTGGACTTAAAATTGCCTGGTTTCTTTTTCTTTTTTGTTTTTTCCTTCCTTCCTTCCTTCCTTTCTTTTTTTTTGACCTGGCTTTCTTTACTGTTTAATTTTCTATGTTCCCATCACAGCTAATAGGTCCACCAGATTTTTTTGACAAGAGAAATCCTTTGATTTTCTTGGAAATATCACCCCTGGAGCCTTCTACCCTCTCTAGACTTGATGCAGGGCTATCATCCCGCTATGTCTTCATCATCTTCTAGAGAATTTCATCTGCCCCTCTCCTTTTGAGGACCCCCTGTTCCTGGACCCCCATGTCTTCCTCTTTTCATTTATTCTTTTGTTTGGTGGAGCATATTCATCAAGGCATTGAGGGTAAAGTTTCAGGCAATGCATATTTGAAAATGTCTTTATTTAACCCTCAGACTTGTTTGATCATTTGGCCAGAACAGAATTTTCAGCTGGAAAAATTTCCTCTCAGACTTTCAAAGGCATTACCGTACTGTCTTCCAGCTTCCAGCAGTGTTGCTGAGAAGTGTGCTAGTGGTCTTGATTCCTGATCCTTTGTAACTTGCTTCCGAAAGCTTTGGGGGCCTTTAGAATTTTCTGACTCCCTTGTTTCTGGGCAGCGTCTCATCCTACCTTTGTGTCGGCTGTCCCTAGCCCAAGGCTCCTTTACATGAATTTCTCTAGGGACTAAACCTCTTTTCTTCTGCAAGAGTGGGTCAGTGTAGACAGCTGGATGCTGTAAGACTTTCTGTCGGTGTTCCTGCTGATGGGTCACAGACTGCATGTCTCTGGAACTGTGAGATTATACATATCATTAAGCCACCAAGCTTATGGCACTTTGTGACAGCGGCTCTAGGAAACGAATGCACTATCTGAAATTCCACTTACTTCAAAAGGTCAATCCATAAGAATTAAGTCTGTGATCATAATCCATTTGACCAAATTCTGTTTCATGATCATTTTAACCACTGACCAGGGTGCATCCCTGAGAGTTCCTGGGAGGGTACTTCGCCTGTTAGCAGCGCTTTTGTCATGAATCCTGCACCATTTGAAGGACATTGTCCTTCCCACCCTTCCTAGGTCTTGTGACACAGGGACCTCTGAGGAATGGAGGCCCCTGCCACCTGACTTGGGCACGGTGCTGCGCACCATTCATTGAGCCAGAGGGCTGGGCAGCCGGGGAGAGCAGGGCACTGGGAGGAAGCTCAGGTGGCTACGCCATGGGGCTCCCTCGGCTGGACCTGGATGTGAGCACATAGCTCACGGCCCGGCACGCCCAAGCATGTCCCACAGGAGAAGGTCAAGACAAGAACCATGGGCAGCACCCAGACAGAAACGAGTGGGAGAAGATGAGCCAGCATGGGAGACTGAGACACAGTTGGCATAAAAGTGGCAGGGACCCTAGGGAACATGACTTTCAGCAGCTAAGGAAAAGGGTTGCTCATGACAAGAGCATCCGCAGACTTCTGTGCTCTGGGGAGGTCACTAGGTGAAGACCAAGAGGAGGCGTTGTATTTGTGAATTGGGAGCCACAGTCCTTTAGACAAGCAATCTCTGTGCAAAGGAAGCTGGGTTAGCATAGAAAAGGAGACCCGGAGAGGGTAAAGAGGAAAGAATACGAGGAGATATTTTAAAGGCACCTCATGGTATGAGGAATGAGAGAGTTAAGGTGGTAATGTGAACGGGAAACAGGATTTTGGCAAGAGCGTGTTCTCAGTTTAAGGCTTACGGGAAAGAGTTAAGTGTCTGTGTTCTGAGGAGAGGAAATTTGTGAAGGGGGAGAGACTGAAGCAGAGAGAAGTGGTGATTGTAAGGAAAGTCGGGTAGAAGAGGCAAGAGCACAGGATCCACAGTAGAAAATGCCATTCTCACTGAGCTAAGAAAGAAAGCCATGTGGATACAGCAAATCTGTAGGGCCTGGGGCTAGGGGTCCAGGGTGGGCAGGAAATTGACAGGGCCTGGGACTGGATCTTGATAGGAAAGTAGCAGAAAGGTCAAAGGAGGTCTCCTTCCTTCCAGTACTGTGACTTAGCATAAACCACTGGCTCTCTTTCTCAAGATAAGTTTTGGAGAAAAGGGGAGACAAAAGGAAACAATGAAAAGGAATTTATTAGTGAAAAGACAAATTTCTTAAAAATAAGCTTTTTCAAAAAAAAAGCTCTAAAGAATTCATGGGTTTCAGAAATCATAATGGAAAATTAAGAATACTTAGGACTATATGACAATGAAAACACAACTATTAAAACTTGTGGGATTCAGTGAAAGAGGAATCACAGTAAAGTCAAAGTATGAAATGGTTCTGGTAGGAAAGAAGAAAGTTGAAAAATGAAGGTGACCCTTCATTGTCTAGCTTAAAACAGTGTTAGGACAAAAGAATAAACCCAAAGAAAGAAGGAATAAGATTATAAAAATCAGAGAAGAAAGCAATGAAGTAGAAAACATAATTCAATAGAGAAGAGCAATGTGGGTAAAGTGGGGTTCCCATGGCCAGGATCCTTACTAAACTTAAACCACCTGATGATATAACTGGCCTGTTGCTATGCTACTGCTTCCACACCTTTAGGCAATAAGCTATTATTGTGTTAATATAAAGAGTTCTGCCCAGTGCTCCGCGCAGGACGGGGTGGCAGGGGCTGGAAGGCTGCAGGAGAGTAGAGCAGAGGCTGGAGTGGTGGCAGCACAGAGGAGAGAGGCCCAGAGGACGGCTGTGCGAGACGACTGTGCAGAGAGGCTCAGAGGATGGCTGTGTGGGACGACTGTGCAGACAGAGGGGCCCAGAGGCAGAGACCGGCTTGTTGCATCCGAAGCAGCAGTGATAACACAGACTCGCTCTGAGTGAACGGGATTTTAGTGACTGACCTGCCACCTGGAAATAAAGTTGGGTATAACCTTTTCACCCCAAGAACCCTTTGCTGTAAATTTCTTTGGTCACAGTGAATCTATAGCGAACTTGCCTGGGGCTGAAACTCATTTGCAAGACAAGCAATAAAGCCTGAAGTTGATTTTTTGGAAAGAGGAGCAAAATAGATTAATCTCTGACAGAGAAAAAAAGAGAAGGCATAAGTATTAACACCATGAATGAAGACCTATACAAGGACCGATATGTTAGGTCCAAGAAGTAAAGATGTGGAGAATATCAACAATTCTATGCCAGCAAATTGAAAATGTAGACAAAGTGGACCGAACAATATAGTTTCTAGGTATATGGATAAAGGGGATAATAATCTATATTTAAAAAAAGTAAAGCAATGATAAACACAAGCTTCAGGATAGCTTTCAAAAAAAAAAGCTCTAAATAACTCATGGGTTGCAGAAATCATAATGGAAAATTGAGAATACTTAGGACTGCATGACAGTGAAAACACAACTGTTAAAACTTGTGGGATGAAATGAAAGTGGAATTACCGGTTACCTCTGGGGAGGAAGTTAAGGGAAGAGGAGGGGAGAAGAGGACATAAATAAATGTAAATCTCCATCAGTGTTTTTGTTCTCATGTTGGATGGGAGGTTCAGGAGAGTTTATTCATATTATACTTAGTTCTTTAATTCTTTAAAAAGAAGGCCATACATGGACCAATGATCAGAGTGTTTCAAAAACCAAGTTCTATGATAGAGTGTTTCAAAAACCAAGTACTATGATGAATTTTATGCTTTTGAGGCCCAAGAAGATAATTCAAGAAAGAGTTAAGGCCATTTCCATCCAACCTGAGGAGAGAACTGAGGAGCTGCAGTGAGGAAGAGAAATTGGGCATGGGGTAAACTCAGAGAAGACAGTGGGCACGTGTGGAGGGGTTCCCTTGTGTTTTGCAGTGTAGCGTGCTGTTGTGCTGTGGTCACCTTGCTTTCCGCCCACGTTCAGGTGAGTGAGGAATCGGAAAGTTACCCTCACCACTGTTCAGAAGGAAAAGCGTCACTAAAGCAGTGGGTAGAGCTGCGGTGTGCAGCTCCCTCCTGTCCCAAAAAGGGTGTGTCACAGACCTAATGTGTTTTTTTTGTTTTTTGTTTCGGTATTATCAATATACAATTACATGAGCAACATTATGGTTACTAGACTCCCCCTATTATCAAGTCCCCGCCACATACCCTATTACTGTCACTGTCCATCAGCGTAGTAAGATGCTATAGAATCACTACTTGTCTTCTCTGTGTTATACTGCCTTCCCATATCCCCCCACGCCACCCCCACCCCGCTACATTATGTGTGCTAATCGTAATGCCCCTTGTCCCTCCCTTCTCACCCATCCTCCCCAGTCCCTTTGCCTTTGGTAACTGTTAGTCCGTTCTTGGGTTCTGTGAGTCTGCTACTGTTTTGTTCCTTCAATTTTTTCTTTGTTCATATATTCCACACATGAGTGAAATCATTTGATACTTGTCTTTCTCCACCTGGCTTATTTCACTGAGCATAATACCCTCTAGCTCCATCCATGTTGTTGCAAATGGTAGGATTTGTTTTCTTCTTATGGCTGAGTAATATTCCATTGTGTATATGTACCACCTCTTCTTTATCCATTCATCTACTGATGGACACTTAGGTTGCTTCCATTTCTTGGCTATTATAAATAGTGCTGTGATAAACGTAGGGGTGCATGTTTCTTTTTCAAACTGGGCTGCTGCATTCTTAGGGTAAATTCCTAGGAGTGGAATTCCTGGATCAAATGGTATTTCTATTTTGGGTGTTTTGAGGAAACGCCATACTGCTTTCCACAATGGTTGAACCAATTTACTTTCCCACCAGCAACGTAGGAGGGTTTCCCTTTCTCTGCATCCTTGCCAGCATTTGTTGTTGTTTGTCTTTTGGATGGTGGCCATCCTAACTGGTGTGAGATGATATCTCATTGTGGTTTTAATTTGCATTTCTCTGATTAGTGATGTGGAGCATCTTTTCATATGCCTGTTGGCCATCTGAATTTCTTCTTTGGAGAAGTGTCTGTTCAGCTCCTCTGCCCATTTTTTAATTGGCTTATTTGCTTTTTGTTTGTTGAGGTGCGTGAGTTCTTTATATAATTTGAATGTCAACCCCTTATCAGGTATGTCATTTATGAATATATTCTCCCATACTGTAGGATCTGTTTTTGTTCTACTGATGGTGTCCTTTGCTGTACAGAAGCTTTTCAGCTTGATATAGTCCCACTTGTTCATTTTTGCTTTTGTTTCCCTTGCCCGGGGAGATATGTTCATGAAGAAGTTGCTCATGTTTATGTCCAAGAGATTTTTGCCTGTTTTTTTCTAAGAGTTTTATGGTTTCATGACTTACATTCAGGTCTTTGATCCATTTTGAGTTTACTTCTGTGTATGGGGTTAGACAATAATCCAGTTTCATTCTCTTACATGTAGCTGTCCAGTTTTGCCAACACCAGCTGTTGAAGAGGCTGTCATTTCCCCATTGTATATCCATGGCTCCTTTTCATATATTAATTGACCATATATGCTTGGGTTTATATCTGGGCCCTCTAGTCTGTTCCATTGGTCTATGGGTCTGTTCTTGTGCCAGTACCAAATTGTCTTGATTACTGTGGCTTTGTAGTAGAGCTTGAAGTAAAGGAGTGTAATTCCCCCTGCTTTATTCTTCCTTCTCAGGATTGCTTTGGCTATTTGGGGTCTTTTGTGGTTCCATATGAATTTTAGAACGATTTGCTCTAGTTCATTGAAGAATCCTGTTGGTATTTTGATAGGGATTGCATTGAATCTGTAGATTGCTTTAGGCAGGATGGCCATTTTGACAATATTAATCTTCCTATCCATGAGCATGGGATGTGTTTCCATTTATTGGTATCTTCTTTAATTCCTCTCATGAGTGTCTTATAGTTTTCAGAGTATAAGTCTTTCACTTCCTTGGTTAGGTTTATCCCTAGGTATTTTATTCTTTTTGATGCAACTGTGAATGGAATTGTCTTCCTGATTTGTCTCTCTGCTAGTTCATTGTTAGTGTATATGAATGCCACAGATTTCTGCATACTAATTTTGTATCCCGCAACTTTGCTGAAATAAGATATTAGATCTAGTAGTTTTGGAGTGGATTCTTTAGGGTTTTTTATGTACAATATCATGTCATCTGCAAACAGGGACAGTTTGACTTCTTCCTTACCAATCTGGATGCCTTTTATTTCTTTGTGTTGTCTGATTGCCGTGGCTAGGACCTCCAGTACTATGTTGAATAAAAGTGGAGAGTGTGGGCGTCCTTGTCTTGTTCCTGATCTTAAAGGAAAAGCTTGCAGATTCTCACTGTTAAGTATAATGTTGGCTATGGGTTAGTCATATATGGCCTTTATTATGTTGAGGTACTTGTCCTCTATACCCATTTGGTTGAGAGTTTTTATCATGAATGGATGTTGAATTTTGTCAAATGCTTTTTCAGCATCTATAGAGATGATGATGTAGTGTTTGTCCTTCTTTTTGTTGATGTAGTAGATGATGTTGATGGATTTTCGAATGTTGTACCGTCCTTGCATCCCTGGGATGAATCCCACTAGATCATTGTGGATGATCTTTTTGATGTATTTTTAAATTCGATTTGCTAATATTTTGTTGAGTATTTTTGCATCTATGTTCATCAGGGATATTGTTCTGTAATTTTCTTTTTTTGTGGTGTCTTTGCCTGGTTTTGGTATAAGAGTGATGTTGGCCTTGTAGAATGAGTTTGGGAGTATTCCCTCCTTTTCCACTTGTTGGAAAACTTTAAGGAGTGTGGGTATTAGGTCTTCACTAAATGTTTGGTAAAATTCAGCAGTGAAACCATCTGGTTCAGGTGTTTTGTTCTTAGGTAGTTTTTTGATTACCAATTCAATTTCTTTGCTGGTAGTTGGTCTATTCAGATTTTCCGTTTCTTCCTGGGTCAGCCTTGGAAGGTTGTATTTTTCTAGAAAGCTGTCCATTTCTTCTAGGTTATTCAGTTTGTTGTCATATAATTTTTCATAGTATTCTCTAATAATTCTTTGTATTTCTGTGGTGTCCGTAGTGATTTTTCCTCTCTTATTTCTGATTCTGTTTATGTGTGTAGACTCTCTTTTTTTCTTGATAACTCTGGCTAGGGGTTTATCTATTTTGTTTATTTTCGCAAAGAACAAGCTCCTGCTTTCATTGAATCTTCCTATTGTTTTATTCTTCTCAATTTTATTTATTTCTGCTTTAATCTTTATATGTCCATCCTTCTACTGACTTTGGGCCTCATTTGTTCTTCCTTTTCTAGTTTCATTAATTGTGAGTTTAGACTGTTTTTTTGAGATTGTTCTTTCCTGAGGTAGGCCTATATTGCAGTATATTTCCCTCGTGGCCCGGCCTTTGCTGCGTCCCACAGATTTTGTGGTGTTGAATTATTGTTGTCATTTGTCTCCATGTATTGCTTGATCTCTGTTTTTATTTGGTCATTAATCCACTGATTATTTAGGCGCATGTTATTAAGCCTCCATGTGTTTGTGGGATTTTTCATTTTCTTTGCATAATTTATTTCTAGTTTCACACCTTTGTGATCTGAGAAGCTGGGTGGTACAATTTCAATCTTTTTAAATTTACTGAGGTTCTTTTTGGGCCTTGTATATGATCTATTCTTGAAAATGTTCCATGTGTACTTGAGATGAATGTGTATCCTGTTGCTTTTGGATGGAGTGTTCTGTAGATGTCCGTTAGGTCCACCTGTTCTAATCTGTTATTCAGTGCCTCTGTCTCTTTATTTATTTTCTGTCTGGTTGATCTGTCCTTTGGAGTGAGTGGTATGTTGAAGTCTCCCAAAATGAATGGATGGCATTCTATTTCCCCCTTTAATTCTGTTGCTATTTGTTTCACATACGTAGGTGATCCTATGTTGGGTACATAAATATTTATAATAGTTATATCCTCTTATTGGACTCACCCCTTTATCATTATGTAATGTCCTTCTTTGTCTCTTGTTACTTTCTTTGTTTTGAAGTCTGTTTTGTATGATACAAGTACGCAACTCCTGCTTTTTTCTCACTATTAGTTGCATGAAATATCTTTTTCCATCCCTTTACTTTCAGTCTGTGTGTGTCTTTGGGTTTGAAGTGAGTCTCTTGTAGGCAGCATATGGATGGGTCTTGTTTTTTTAGCCATTCAGTGACTCTATGTCTTTTGATTGGTGCATTCAGACCATTTAGGTCTGATTATTGATAGGTATGTATTTATTGCCATTGTAGGCTTTAGATTTGTGGCTACCAAAGGTTCAAAGGTAATTCCCTTACTATATAATAGTCTAATTTAGTTCACTTAGTATGCTATTACAAACCCAACTAAAGATTCTTTTTTTTTTCCTCCTTTTTCTTCCTCCTCCATTCTTTGTATGTTATGAATCATGTTCTGTACTCTTTGTCTATCCCTTGGGTGTCATCTATTTAGCCTTAGAAATACTTCCATCTATAGCATTTCCTACAAAATGCACTGTGGATGTGGTTTGTCGGAGGTAAATTCTCTCAGCTTTTGCTTATCTGACAACTGTTTAATCCCTCCTTCAAATTTAAATGATAACCTTGCCAGGTAGAGTATTCTTGGTTCAAGGCCCTTCTGCTTCACTGCATTAAATATATCATGCCACTCCTTTCTGGCCTGTAGGGTTTCTGTTGAGAAATCTGATGATAGCCTGATGGGTTTTCCTTTGTATGTGATCGTTTTTCTCTCTCTAGCTGCTTTTAAAATTCTGTCTTTACCCTTGATCTTTGCCATTTTAATTATTATATGTCTTGATGTTGTCTTCCTTGGGTCCCTTGTGTTGGGAGATCTGTGCGTCTCCATGGGTTGAGAGACTATTTCCTTCCCCAGATTGGGGAAGTTTTCAGCAATTACCTCCTCAATGACACTTTCTATCCCTTTTTATCTCTCTTTTTCTGGTACCCCTATTATGTGAATAGTGTTCTGTTTGGATTGGTCACACAGTTCTCTCAATATTCTTTCATTCTTAGGGATTCTTTTTTCTCTCTGTGCCTCAGCTTCTTTGTATTCCTCTTCTCTAATTTCTGTTCCATTTACCATCTCTTCTACTACATCTAATCTGCTTTTAAATCCCTCATTGTACGGTTCATTTCAGATATGGAATTTCTTAATGATTGAATCTCCATCTTAAATTCATTCCTGAGTTCTTGAATATTTTTCTGTACCTCCATAAGCATGTTTATGATTTTTATTTTGAACTCTCTTTCAGGGAGATTGGTGAGTTCAGTTTCACTTGGCCCTTTTTCTGGGATTTGTGAGATTTTGGTCTGAACCATGTTCTTTTGATGTTTCATATTTCTGTGTGGTGCCCTCTAGTGCCCAAAAGCTCCAGTCTCTGGAGCTTCTTAGCCCCTAGAGTGAGGTTGGGGGTCATAGGGGAGCAGAGCTGGTGTCTGGAGGGAGGAAAGATCTGTTTCCTGATTCCTGTCTGCTGTGCCTGTCTCCCATATCAGAGCCAGTGGGGCCAACACACAGGTGTATGCCTTTGACTTTGCATTTCTAGCTGTTGTAGGTGGGGCCTCCCTCTGACTGGCCTGATGCCAGTGCAGTGACTGCCAGTTTGCAAGCCGGTGCCGTCAGGCCAAGAGGAAGGCTTGGCAAGCTGCATATCACAGTGGGGGGGCCTCGGAGCTAAGTAGTCAGCCAGGGGAATGGAGCACCTGAAGCTCCTCAAAGTTCCCCATCTGCTGGCAGAGCGCACCCAAGCAACCTTGTCCCCCTATCCCTTCTCCTGTGTAGCAAGCTGTGTGCAAACCCCGCCCCTTTAGCAGGCCTCTCGCTGCTAGGAAACCTCTCAGACCACCTGTCTTTCCCTTGTCCCAGAGTGGCCAGGTGTGGATCCCGTCCTCCACAAACAGCCAGAATCTCAGTCTCTCAAGCACTCTGCCTGTCCCAGCTCCCCATCCTCCAGAGCACCACACAATGTAGGTTTCTGCTCACAAGGCAGATCTCCAGGGCTAGGTGTTCAGCAGTTCTAGGCTTTCACCCCTTCCCCACTCCATTTCTCTTCCTCCTTTTTGTGAGCTGGGGTGGGGGAAGGGCCTGGGTCCTGCCGGATCAAGGCTTTGGTACGTTATCCTGTTTAGTGAGGTCTGCTCTGTTCGTGAGGTCTGTGTGCAGTCTGGTGTAGCCTTCTTTCCTGTTGCTGTTTTAGGGCAAGTTGTATTAACTATATTTTCACACTATCTGTGGTTTTGGGAGGAGTTCTCTGTCTCACCTCTCACGCCGCCATCTTGAATCCTGACTTTCTGTTTTTTAAGGATCCTATATTAGTTTGCTAGGGCTGCCATAACAAAGTACCGCAGACTGGGTGGCTTAAACAATAGGAATTAATTTCCTCACAACTCTGGAGGCTGGAAGTCCAAGATCAAGATGCTGGCAGGGCTGGCTTCTCCTGAGGCCCCTGTCCTTGGCCTGTAGAGGGCCACCTTCTCTCTGCTCTTCCCTCACATGGTCTTCCCACAGCATGTGTGCACTTCCCGTGTCTCTGCATCCAAATTTGAGGACACCAGTCAGATTGCATTAGGGCCCACTCTGACAGCCTCATTTTAAGATAATCATCTTGTAAAAGAATCTATATTCAAAATCAGTCACATTCTAGGGTCCTGGGGGTTAGGTTTTCTACATATGGATTTTGGAGACATACAATTCAACCCATAACCAATGTAGGTTTCTGCTCACAATCCAAAGTGGAAGCCTCCAGACCCCAGGAGGAGACTGGGTGGAAAGATTTTAGAAGCTCTGCATCTGTGAGTTAGCATATGCTAGGCAGTTGACTGAGTACTGATCAGCATGCAACCCAGTAGCTAAATAAGAGTCAGTGAATAAGTGAAAGAGAAGGGGCTGAAATGGAGGAACAAGCCAACCAAACAGCCTTCCAGGCCACTAGTCCTTTTCCACCAATGCCATCATAGTCACAGTAGCAGAAAGCAGACCTTAATTCCCCATGCCCCGCATGGATGTGGTTTTAGCACTAGGCACTTCCATGGGCCAGGACATGCTGGCAGCACCTTGAAGCACGCAAGTGACACACACAGAGAACTAAGCAGGTAGTTGCTCTTGTCCACAGTGGGCCATTACAATAACCAAGTCTCAGTGAGGTCATGCCCTTGCCAGAGGCTCTGACCTAGTAGGTGAAGGAACCAGAATTCAGTGTTCTTCTGCTTGATGCCAAGCCCTATACTTTCCATTTACACACAGAGGCAGTACTTTAAATATTTCATATGATAACCTTACACTCTGTGGTGGTGAATTTTATGTGTCACCTATACTGGGCCATGGTGCCCAGATATTTGGTGAAACATTATTCTGGGTGTATCTGTGAAGGTGTTTCTGGATGAGTTAACATTTAAATTGGTAAACTAAGTAAAACAGATTGCCTTCTCCCATGTGGTGGGCCTCGTTTAATCAGGTGAAGGCCAGACTTGAACCAAAAAGCTGAGTAAGGGAGAATTCTCTCTCTTCCTGACTGTGAGACAGGTCATTGGTTTTCTGCCTCTGGACTCAGACAGACTGGAACTTACACCAACTTCCCTGGGTCCCCAGCTTGCCAACTACAGATTGTGAGACTTTTCAGCCCCCATAATCACCTGAACCAATTCCTCATAATAAATCTTCTGTGTCTGTATAACTATATACCTATATTTGTATCATCTCTCCCATTGGTTGTTATTTCTCTGGGAGACCTAGACTAATACATTTTATGTTTTTCCACATGGATTGAAAAGCTATTTACAAATTATTCTTGTCAAGGCAATAAAAAAACAAAATGTAATTTGATTATTTCTAATCATTATACCTAACTGCAAATAGCAATGTTGCTCTTAAAAACTGTTCTCTAGTCCAGACTTTTATGATTTAAGACCGGCTTTTCTCTAAACAAAGCTGAATGAAGGAGCTTTTTACTTTCCTTTTCATTCTTAATATGAAATTTGTGCTAATCAGGTAAGAGGATGAATAATGTTTGCTAAGCAACTGCTTGGTGCCAGACAGCTGTATTAGGTCCTAACACGTTGATCTTCACAAGCATCACCTTATTTACTGGCTTACTTCTGCTCTCGGGGGATAGAGAGCATCGATGAGAACAGGGGAGTTACAGAGCTAACCATCTCCTTTGCCGAGAGGTTGCCCCAGTTGGTCAGAATTTCCTGACTCCACAGAGTATCTTTAGCAGGCAAAGGGCTAGATTCCAGATAGGGCTGGATCTGGACAAACTTCTCAGGGTTTGAACAATTGCACACGTGGGAGATAGCAGCACACGACACGCAAAGAATCCCGGCGGAGCGATTCCTAGCAGATGCTCCCCTCTCTATCCTGCCCAGTTATCTGGTCGGGAAAGTGACACGCACATGAAGGCCCTCCGACTTCAGATGACATCCCAGTAGCTGCCTAAGCCCTGTGGTTGTCAGAACCCTGAGGTGTGCAGACAGCCTTAATCACAGTTCTCCTCAGTAGCACTTAAAAATGTAGTTGATGAATTTAACAAGAAACACATGTTTTCATTTAAATTACAATTAGCAATTAGAGAGTTAAGTATGCCCTAGATAGAATATATAATCGTCATGGAGTTTGTGGCATAGCTACTTTTCCGTTGCCATTCTCTTTTTATGTTTTGCTTTATGATTTTATAGTGAATTTATGCAGAAACCGAGAGAGAAGCCCAAGCTAAATAAAGCTGCTGGGTTGGAGTTATTTGGCTTCTAGAAACGGGTCACCAGGCTAGGCCTACTACCGGCTCATTGCCTAACGTGATTCTTTTTGTTTTAGGGAATGTGAGAAGAGAAGACATTTCACTTACCCTCCTAGCAATTTCAGTTGGATAATTTGTTTTAGTGAAGGTTCTGGTGTAGATTATTTACTTCTGAGCAGTGATAGATTGTCTCTATCTTCCCACTGCTTGGTATGATTTCTTCAAAATCCAGAAAGGGAAAACTAAGCAATATTCTTCAGGCCCCCAGAAATGTTTCATAGAGAAATTAATATTCACTTCTGCTTTTCAGTAGGATCATTAAAAAAGAGAGAGTGAAGCCAAGAAATGGTTCCAACATATACAAATCAGGTGCGTTCCAGGTAGTGAGGAACCTGGCTGATGGAATTGTTGGGGGAAATCCATAGGGCTGGAATAGGAATAGCCATAGACCAGCTACTTTGATCCATTAAAGAGTTTCTATAGCCAAGCACATTGGCGGTCACGACAAAGCCATCTAATGAGAAAGTAATTCCTGGTGAGGAGCCCCTCTCTCCAAATAAAATAAAATAAAAGGGAGAGAGACATGGTTTATGGTGAAATTACCACTGGGACTGAGTACAGTACAGATCACAGCCAGGACAAGTAATTGTAAGTCGCTTGGAAACCTGCATGTACACCTCCTTGGCACTGTCTTAAGGAACCACAGCAGTTTCTGAATTTTAGCAAACCAGACACAGTGGTGAGGGGAGATTGTTCCTCAGGGATTCCATCAGGAACCTGAGACTTCTGGCAGCATTTGCTGTCACTGGCCCTGGTAGACACTGGAGAGAATGATTTCTGGATTTTTTTTTTAAAGGGACAGGCAAATCATACAGGTTGAGGGGAATGGAAAGAAAAAATCTCTGGTTTCTACAAAACAACCAGTATTTTATTTTATTTAGCTTCTCTTGAAGCCACATAGACCCTGTCTCTCTTAACAATCAAGTGGATAATCCTTCCTTGTTTCTCTGGGTTCAATAGATGTTTCCAGGTCAAAAGACTAGGCTAAAAAGAAGTTTCCCTGTCTACTGTTGCAGGAAAAAAAATGGCTCATTGGGCAATATTGTTACCAAAGTGCGTGGTTCCACCCGTCGAGTAACACTTCCAAGAGAAGACAGAGAGCCGAGTTCTACTTTTTCTTTCCGTGTTGTTTTTCATCTCATGGAATTGTTTGTCTTGAGCATCAGAGGCAGGGAGTAAATTTCCCTCAGCACAGTGACAACCCTCGTGGAGCATCTGCATAACGATGAAATTTATTTTGTTCATTATGACGGCCGCACAGCACAGGGCTTTATTTCACTCCCACAGACTAGCTCTGCTTCCATAAATTATCCAGCATGCTCTTCGCGTAAATGGCCGGCAGTCTTGGGAGAACTGGCAAATAATCTCTGAGTTGTCTCTGCTTCTTCATTTTCGTTATTTCTATGTCATAAAAGTTATGACATATCAGACAGAAGAAGGATCAAGAAGGCCTCTAATAAATACTTTTCAACAAGCTCGAGACAAATCTAAGAACAGAACCACGGAGGCTTCAAAGGAAGTTAAATGCTTCCCCAGCCCTGAGAGCTCAAAGGCAGATGCACCTTTCTGTGGAAATCAGGCCCCATTTCTGCTCCAAGCACCTTGTGTTATGTGCAGTGACGCAAACTTCATCTTGCTCACTTGATGAACTGTCCAACTATGTGGTGATCTTTGTGTTTCTAGCCACGGATTGCCCCTTTGATTTTTTTGGAAATGTAACATATATAAATAGAAGCAGCCCCCTAAGTACAAAAACAAACAAGGAGTACAAGTATCTGGACAAAGCATGACCCACGCAGGAGTTCCTTCAGAGGTTCCACATCGTCAAAGCCTCACATACCATTTTCTTCCCCCTCTTGCTCTCATTTATCTTATTCTTAGGATTTGGCACAAAAACTACAGGCCTGGAACCAGAGATGTAATTTCAAACAGTTGATCTAAAGTTCAGGCTACTCTCTGAAGGGTTTCCTGGCATTGTATTACTGAGATATGTTCCGTCCTGTGGAAGGAGAACATTTGATGAAGAGGGATGTGTTAACTCAAGGATCTCCAGAGACCAGAACCAGAGAGAGAGAGAGAGGGAGGGAGGGTAGAGGGGGAGACAAGGAGAAAGAGCGAGATTATAAGGAAATGGCTCATGAAATAATGGAGGTGGCAAGCCCCAAGATCTTCAGGGTGAGTTGGCAAGCTCAAAACCGAGTCAATGGTGGAGTTCCAGTCCAAAGACCAGCAGGCTCAAGCCCCAGGAAGAGCCAATGTTTCCATTTGAATATGAAGACAGAAAAAAAGCCCATGTCCCGGTTTGAAGGCCATCAGCCAAGAAGAATTTCCTCTTACTCAGAGGAGGGTCCACCTTTTCATTCTATCAGGACACCAAGTGACCAGATGAGGCCCACGCACATCATGGGGAGCAATCTGCTTTACCCAATCTACCAATTCAAGATCTAATCTCATCCCAAACACACTCACATTAACACCCAGAAAAATGTTTGACCTGGGTCCCGTGGCCTGGTCAAACTGAAATATATAATTAACCATCATAGGGGCCGATGTCGCATTAGGCCCAGGGAACGCTGTGGCTCCTTCACCCAAGACACCGTGGGAACAGGACCAATGGCAGGACTGACCAGGGAGACTGCTGTCTGTCTGATGACATACGGGGCAGCAGGAAGTCATGCCGCTCATCCCCGCACCTGTAGCCCATCAGAAGTACCAAAGTGCTCTCTCATGTTGATTCATTTTGTTATAGACATTTTCACACTGCTGGACATTTGTTCTTCTGGTCCCAGTGTTCTAGGATGGCATAGAAATGGACCAAAAGGGGAGGCAGGGAACAGGGAGGCTTGCTTCTTGTCTACAGGGATCACTGTTTGCATTGATGCTTGTCTACTGTTCAACACTGCTGCCTCATTGAGGCAAAGCTGTGACACCATAGAGACCTCCGCGAGGCAGCCCACACCATGAGGCACAAAGGCAGCTTCTCCTGGGTAGCCACCCAGCTGACGCCATGTGAAAGCTTGCCACCTTCCAGGTGCTGACTCAGAGCAAAGCCCTGGTCTGCCACCTTTAACAGGACTTTGCCTCTACCCTTCCACTCCTCATTCTCTTCCCAGCCTCTTGACGTTTATCTTTAGGGTCAGTCCTGTCTGCCTATTCAACAGGAAAATTAACTGCCCTGACTGAGCTTTCACTTGCTAAGCACCAGTCTAGCTGTCAGTTATCTTTAAGCACAGCCTCTGAAACATGAAAATCTATGGACTCCCCTTGGGGCAAGGAAGTCCAGAACTCAAGATCTCACAGATTCACAAAGATGCATCAGTGAGGACAGGGGTGGGGGAGGGCAGAGTGTAGAAATAAGAGCAAAAAATATATGTATGTATATTCCTTTCCAAAGTTACACATTGTGATTTTATTTATGTACCATTACATTATTTAAATAATAAAAACTATTATATAAACACTATGGTATTATTATTTCTCAAGCTCATCCTGTTAAATCTTCTGTGTATCAGATACAAGACTCGATGCTTTTCCATGTTTTTCACTGAATCCTCATATATTTGCAAGGCGCATGTTTCCCTATGTTACCGATTATGCGAGGGAGAGAAGTGACAGTTTTCATTCTAGGTGCTGTGCTGGATACTTTTCAGGCATGTCTTCATTAAAACCTTACAGTCCTATGCCGTATGTCAAATTGTGTGAAAACTGAGGCACAGTCCTGTTTAGGAATAAGGTGCAAAGCCCATAGCCAACAGTATGGGGGACGCGTGGGGAAGGACTCCGAAACACTGTGTCTGAAGGCCATCGGCCCTCTGGGAAGCCAGCTTTAGGCTCAGGGGTCCTGGATCTTCCACTCTTCCTGGGTATTCTGGAAGTTTCTCTGAACCAATGGTCCCGGCATCTTCCAATGTGAGCCCCAGGCCTCTAGGACTCATGGGGAAGGAGAGAAAGAGCGGAGGGAGGATTATAACCCGAAGACCAATGTTTATTAAACAGGTGAAAACAAATAAACACTAAATGGGAAATTTAATTTTTCATTCTCACTTGTGTCTGCTGGACTGCTCTACTCTTCCTATGGTGTAGCAATGATACTATTATATATAAAAAAGACTCCATCATTTCCTTTCATCATCACTGAACACTATTTATTGTCTATGTGGATATGCCACTTGCTGTGGAAAACCATGATGCAGCTGATTGACGAATTCATAACATGTGCATGAAGCTGGGGCCTCTGGGTGCTTGGGTGCAAAGCTGCAGGTTTTGAAATAGTAAGTATTTAGGAATTCCTTTCCCAGCACACCAAGCCGAGCCATCCGTCCCTTGCCAACCCAAAAGCCAGACTGAACAGAGCATGTCCTCCTCCCTCATCAGCAGCCCCCTCCCCTTCCCTGCTTCAGGTCCAGGGTGAAACACTGAGCTATTTGTTTCCACAAAACCACAGCGTGAACTTTTCCATCAATGGCAGGAAAAGCCTTCCTGTTCCCCGCCTCCTCCATCCCATCCCCTTCTCCAATTAATACCAAAGGTTTCAATTCTAGTGGAAACTTGAGCTCTGCTGTGTTGTTAGAATCCTGTTGCAGGAAAATATATTCTGAAGCCCCCCGGTCCTACGGACATTTTCCTGTTTTCCAGAAGCCACTGGGGTAGGGCTATCACCTGAGATGCTTCTCAGGAGGGAGGTGATTTGTTTTTCCCCCTTTCCCAGTAAGGAGCAGGATTCCTGGGAGATAGGGTTTGGGCTGCCTGGTGCTTAGGAAGTGTGAGGAACTTGAGATTTCCCCTTGGTGCTTGAAGCCATGAACATAGGAGGACCTGCTTCCCCTGGTTGTCACCCGACTCTTTCCACCTCTGACAGTGAGTTCTGCTCTGGGGATGAGTCTTTGCGACATTAGACTTTTCTCTTTGTTTTTTCTCTTCTTATCCCATAAATTCCTTAAGGGAAAGATCAAGTACTTTATTCATTTTTAAGAATAATCAAGAACTAAGCCTATGAGACATGAACTGAAAGAAATCATGAACCCCAAACTAGAAAGTACTACACACATTTGTGCAATACAGAACTTAACTCAAATAAACAACTGCAAAAGGTTTACTCAAATAATCAATTTTCAGCAATGGACAAACAAAAAAATGTTTTTGAATTTCCAAATAAGTGATAATCAACTTTGCTTCTCAAGACCCATCATGATGGAGAGACTACCAAAAATGAAAAGTTTCCTAGTTCAAGGTATAATAGTCTCGTCATAGGAAATTCAGTCTTGGAACTTTCCGGTGTTCTTTGATTAATCATTTTTCTGGTGATTGTTCAGTCAATTCAAGAACAAACCCATCACCGTGGGAGCCAGCGTTCCAGATGGCCAAGGATCCCCACCTTCTGGTAGTCCCACTCACGTGTGGTCCCTTCCACATTACATCAGAGCTGTTCTCTGCGAACAATAGGATATGGCGGAAGTCTGAGTGTGTGACTCTGAGGCTAAGCCACTTAACACATTGCTGCTTGGATGTTTCGAATCACTTTCTCAGGAGGAAGCCAGGTGCCATGTCACGAATATCCTAAGAAACAGTGGCTTCCTGTCAACAACCACTACCAACTCATCAGACAAGTGGATGAGCCACCTTCAAAGTGGATTCTCCAGCCCCAGTCTAGCCCTCAGATAACTGTCACTCCAGCCAACATCTTGGCTGCAACCTCATGAGAGACCCCCAAAGCCAGAACGATCCAGCTAAACAACTCTCAAATTCCTGACTCACAGAAACTGGGAGAGAGAGTAAAAATTTATAGTTTTTTAAGCCTCTAAATTTTGGAGTAATTTGTTACCCAACAATAATAGATAAGTAATGTATCATTTGGCTGTTCCAACTTCTCCCCCTCTTCTTTCCATGGTGTCTGGTGTATAGACCAGGAGCTTGTGTGACCTCAGTGGTGAAGGACAGGGGTCCTGGTTCAGGGTGGTGTCTTTGGAATACCCCAGATCTCTTTGAGGACCCAGGTAGGGCTGGGCTTGGATTTGTTTCTGCTGATGAACACTCTGTGAGTGATTTTTGTGGTCTCTTTGCTCGGCCCATGACTCGTTCAGGCCATTTAAGCTCCTGCCAACAAGGCAGACCTCTTCCTGGGTCAGGTTGTCATTCCTGGTTAGTCTCTGGCCTGGAAGTTCTGCCCTGGTGACAGCAGCCTTCCTGGCAGAATGTCAGTCAGCTTCTTTGACTACCTTTCTTATTCCAAGCAGGGAAAACTTCTGGGTGCTTCCATGGCCATGAGCACCACGGGAGGCTCAGGAGTGCTGCCTCAGGGTTTCACGCGAACAGCACCACACCAACTTTGTGAACGTGCGTTCAGCAGACTCATGTTGCCACTGGCTCATTCCAAGGGACGACCCCTTGTGGAGTTCCAAAGACGAGCAAGGAACTGGGCTCTCTCCGTTGGGTTTTATTACCAGCTCTGGCCGGCCGGAGGGTCAGGACACTTATCCCTGACCATTTGCTCTAGTGCCTCTGCTTTTCTTCTACATGCCACAGGGGGATAAGACAGCATTTCCACTTCTGTCTAGAACTCCTTTTCTGTCACGTTCACCTTCTTCCCTAGGGTGGTAAGCCTCTGGCCTGGCAGTCATAGGCGGGAGTAACTTTTCATTGTGTAGAAGAGACCTGTGCGAGCCTGCCAGACCGTGCTCTGATTTGGAAGCTGCAGTGCGGCGAGGAACTGGGCTACAGATGATGAAAATATATGGATTTAATAAGCTCAAATTATTATCCTCATTATCCATAAATTTTTATTGAATTATAAAGTATAATCCATTTTTGCCTCAATAAACAAATTTCTCACCCACGCACATGCACACACACAAAGTAGAACTCTACTAACATATTTTCTTTAACGAGTCTTTCCAAAAGTGCTAAATCTAGAGTATGAAAGTGGCCTCCAAACTGAGCCTGAACTTAACCGTAACTCATGCAGTTCCAAACCTCTCTGCGGTCAGAGTGGTGTGGGGACAAGGGCAGTCAGGATACATAAGGGCTTGTGGCAGAGGTAAATACCTCTGTTATTTTGTTTTAGCCTGTGTTCTAAAGTATTTTTTCACAACCGTCTTTTAAAAAATTACACTTGTTTATATACATGGCATTTATTTATTTATTTATTTATTTTTCATGGCACACACCTCAGGAAATACTCCTCTTGACTTGTCAGATAAAATGTTAGCAACACTGAGCTGATCTGTTGGACTCCTAGGTTTCAGGGTTTTTTTTAATTTTATTATTATTATTATTATTGCTATTATTAATATACAATTACATGAGCAACGTTATGGTTACAAGACTCCCTCTATTATCAAGTCCCCACCACATACCCCCATTGCAGTCACTGAGGTTTCAGTTTTTGAATGGACACCATGTCTACTCCAAACTGTGTTCAAATGGTCTTTTAGATCAGGGGATGCAAATTAACAAACTGTAGGAAAAAAACCAGCCCTGAGATGGATCTTTTTTAGCTTGGGTGCAATTATTTTACTTTCTATGCATTTGACAACATTTAGACTGGGAAGGATTCTCCAGTTGTTTCCATTAAAAGGCTTACAGGTACAGCCAATAATATGTTATGGGAACTCTTAAGACAGTCTATGCTGAGTGATAGGAAGGAAGGAGTGGCATTTTGATTGAGAAAGACTGAGAAAGAATTCATTAGGATCTGGTCCTTGAATTGGATATGAAAAGATGAGGCAGGGTTTCCCTGGAATCAAGAGTCTGAAGGCCATTTCAGGAAAGATCACTTATGAAAGTCAAAATTTTAAAAGAATATAAAGAAAGGGAGAATTTCATTTTTTAAGAAATGGGTCTGTGTAGTGGAGGTGGGTAGTTAGCAGAGCCAGATAGTTCAGAAAGAGAAAGTAAAGTGTGCCCTGAAGAGAAATTCTGCTGGATTGATAATATAAAGGTGATCACTAATGTCCTTTGTCTGAGCAAGGTGGGTTCAATGGAGGGTGTTGGGACTATGCCATGGTTAAAGATGGGGAGGTGAAATATAGACTAATTTTCCTATGGGCCTGGGTGGTCAGGGAAGGAGAGATAGAGGCTGTAGCTAATGGAAAGTCGACTTTTTCTTAAAAAGGGAGAGCGGTGAGCGTGTGTGCAGGCTGTGGGGAAGGAGGCTGGGGAGAGGGGTGGGCTGCAAACCCGAAGAGCTGGAGGAGCCACCATCTGGAGGAAGGGAGGGGTGCAGGCCCAGGTAGAGCTCAGCAGGGCAGCCACAGACACCAGATGTGGTGGCCGGTTACACTGGGGGAACGGCTGGGTCTGCTGGGCAGGATTCGTAGAAGGGCAAGGAGAGAAGGACTCTGAGGACGTTAGAGGCAGAGAATGGTTGCGGCATGGATCTTAGACCCTCAGTGGGACAGGAAGCGAGTAAAGCTATGAAGGGAACATTACGGCCTCAGAGAAAACCTCTTGTAGTACATACTTTGAGGTCCACATGTGGAAGCTTATCCATGGTCAGGTGCACCTAAATCAAATTTGGGGAACCCCTAAAGTTCATTCACACACCTATAGGGGTACATTAGAACTGGTTGAGCAAAACAGAAGAAACAATCCACTCTTCAAGTAGGATGCCATTTTCTGATTTTTCTCTCCTTTTGAGTAATCAAAGCATAGGCTCCTTAACCCATCATAAATAATTCTTAATTTCTATTCCTACAAGCCTTTGAAAGATGTCACTGGGAGAGCGACACAGGAGCATGCTAACTCATAAAAGATAGTGTTCACCTGGCATTCAACATAAGCTGAACATGCGTTCCGGATTTCCTCAGGTTCCACCAACACCTGTGTGTGGGCGTGTTCCCATCAGCAATGGCGCCTGAATGTCAGTGGCATAGCAGGACTGCCCGAGTGGTGGCCACAGGACCTTCAGCAACACCCCCTAAACCTCCCCACATGCCCTAGAAGCCTCTTGTAGGGCCCTGTGAACAGTTCTTCTAGATTGATTGCCCAAGGTAAGGTCTCCCGGTGTCGTCGCAGCTGTAAACCTGCATGCTGCCAGTGTGGTAGTGTTCCCTTCAGTCTTACTACACAGAGATGGGAAAACACCCTTCCCTTACTTCATCAGGCACGGGGCACCTGGACTCTCAGGTGAGTCTGGGGTCAGATCCCATCTGCCCCTCCTGTGTTTTCTCTCTTCCCATGGATGCGGGCACCCAGTCTTCTCCTCAGGGGTATCCTTTCCCTGGAGACAGCCTGACACTCAGAGTCCCACAGTCTTGGGGTGCATGGGGCCACCCCACACGATGATTCTGAGCTCATCCCAGGCTTCCCTGGCAATCCCTGCTGAATTCATAAAGTACTTTGGATGTGTCCATGTAGCCTTTTAAGTTGGCCATCCCCTGCCCCAACAGCAAATCACCCCTACTGGAGATCCTAAGAGGTGTAGAATTTTTTCTGGTGTACCTTTTTCATGTCTGAGAATTTTAATTTGATCATTCATAAATTTCTGGTTTTATCTTATAAAATCCTTTAGAAGAGGGAGCTGGTTGCAGGGGAGGACAAAGACAGGTAAGTGAGGAACAGGTGCAGGGAGAGAGGCTTTTGTGAGCTGGTTATATTGGTTTTCTAGGGATGTCTTAACAAAATATCGCAGACTGGGGGAATTAAACAGCAGAAATTTATTTCCATATGGCTCTGAGGCTGGAAGTCCAAGGTCAAGGTTTCGGCAGGGTGGGTTTCTCCTGAGGCCTCTGTCCTTGACTGGCAGATGACTGCTTTCTCTGCGTCTACACGTGTTCTTCCCTCTGAGTGTGTCTGTATCTTAATTTCCTCTTATAAGACACCAGTTTACATGCATTATGGCCAACCCAGTTGACCTCAGTTTACTTTAATGACCTCTTTAAAGGCCCTATTTCCAAACAGTTGCATTCTGAGGTGCTGGGTGTTAGGACTTGAACATATGAATTTGGGGGAACTCAACTCAGCCCATAACACTTGTCTTGGGGGAGTCAAAGGAAGGTGAAGGCACTGAAGCAGGGCTTTCATGGGAAACCCTGAGGTCTACTGGGCTGAGGAATCTTTGTGGTCAAACCGCTGGCTGAGCTTGGTGGAGGGTTCTGCCATCTTTCATTACGACCAGCTGTCTCGTTATCAAGCACAGAACTAAAGGTGCATAACACTATGTCCCAAGGGAGGTTTAGAAAGTCCCCTGTGGAATCATGAGGTTTTATTAATTAAAGGCTTTCCAAACATTTATCTTCATGATCAAACAGAAGAATCTCCCTTTGTAACCACAGTGAGCCCCAGGGGACAGGAAATGGCTGGTGACACCCACATTGTCAAGAGCGGAAAGACACAAAGTGTTTGGATAGAAATGAAACATGAAAAACCTCTTCATAGAGAGAGTATCATTCAAACTATGGGACACGAAACTTCTGAAGAGTTTGGAGTGAGTGAGGAAAGATAAATAAACATTGTCCTTGGAACATATTCTTAATTTAAGGACTGATAAATACTAGTGATAACCTACTTATTTATTATGCTATCTCTATTGTATTATTTTACAAAAAAAATTGTATAACATTTAATAAGTTCACTTGAGATCTTGGTGCACAGACTCTAAACTCTATTTTCTCTATGAAGACTTTGGTTTCAGAATGGCATGTACTTGTGTGTGTAGCTACAGCAGGGGAACGGCTATCTGGTACATTTTGAAACCCAAGCCCAAGATACTGTGTTGTGGGAGGGGGGGTATCACAGGCATGAGATACATGGTCTCTTTCCTGGTTTATAGCTCAGCTCTTAAGGTGCACATATTTCATTTAATTTCAGGATCAATGCAGAAATATCTCTTAAGAACATTGAGTACTTTGATAGGATTGACTAGAGTACAACTATTAGTGAAACATTAGTAATGGCATATACCTATCATGGCCTTGGTGTGCCGGTCCAGTATTCACTCACCATTCATTTGATGTATTTTTACTAAGTATTTTCTATATGCAAGTCACTACATGCCCAGCCATGAATACAACAGACAGGCCCCTCTTCTCAGAGATTTACACAGTATTGAGTGCCCGGGGTGACATAATGGAGAACTGAGGGGAGACAGGCAGAGCAGTATGGGGTGAGATGGAGAGGGAAGCAGGAACTGAATCATGCACGGGGCAGCCTGGAAATGATTTAACACTTAGGAACAACAGGTTCCAATTCATATCTTTAAAAGATCGTTTGTAATGCTGTGAGGACAAATGATTGTAAGAGATCAGCGTTGGGCAGAGGAGTGAGTCAGGAGGCTGCGATGGTCCAGGGGAGAGAGGATCAAGTCTGGGAACAGACTGGCAGAGTGATGGGTCTGGGAAGTGGAGAGCTGAGAGAGGAGAGTGGGCACGACGCCAAAATGAGAATATTGCCACGGGCAGAAAGGGCTGCTTGGGAGAGAGGAGGCTGAGTGAAGGGAAATGGGCTTCTACTTAACAGGTCAGACCTCGTTCAGGCTGTGGTGGAATTCCGTTGCTGCAAAGGGCTATTTTGTTCTGGAAAGGGCTACAGAGGGAAACTGGGCGTTTCTTCCACAAGGCATCAGGCAAGGGGCTAGAAAGCCAGCCATATGTGCAGTGATGTAGGGTGGCCCTGCATGGAGACAGGGAGCTGGAATGGAAAACACAAGTTGCCCCAGGCTTTGATTCTCAGCTGTGGTTTGTCACGTGTATACTGGCTGGGCTCCTTCCATACAGTTGCCTACAGTCTTGAGTGGCCATTTACATTTCGATTTAAAATGATTAAATTTAAAATTCAGTTCTTAGTCACACCAGCCACACTGCAAGTCTTTAAGTGCCACATGTGGCTAAGGGCTACCTCGCTGGGTGGCATAGGCACAGAACACTTCCATTGTCACAGGGAGTTCTGCTGGAGTGTGCTGCTCTGGAAAGTTCTCACTCTCCTGGGTCAAAGACTCTGGGAACAATTCTAGGCACCGTCTGCTAATCACAGCTCCATCTTGCCAGTGACCTCTTGCTGACCCTTTTGTTTTGGGTGCCGGTTTGGCCTGAATGTTTGCATCCCCCTCAAATTCATGCGTTGAAATCCTCACCCCCCCTCCCCCACCCCCACACCAATGGTATCAGGAGGGGTGGGACTTTGGGAAGTGATGAGTCATGAGGGTGGATGCCTCATGAATGGGGTTAGTGCCTTTAGGAGAGCCTCCAGAGAGAGACCTCCCCTCTTGCACCACGGGAAGACACAGCAAGAAGAGTTCTCACCAGACACCAAATCTGCCAGAGCCTTATCTCGGACTTCCACCCTCCAGAACTATGAGAGATAAATGCCTGCTGTTTGTAAGCCATCCAGTCTGTGCTGTTTTTGCTATGGACTTAGATAGGTTCCCTGCCTTCTCTCTAGACCCTTAGTAGTGGCTGGCCCTCACCTGGGACGTGGACCTCAGGTCCTCCCTACTTCATGTCCCATGGCCACACACCAGTCCTCTCCACTCTTGGTCCACCTTGGGCCCAGCCTCAGGCCCCATTTGCTAAATGTAGCAGGCTGCATGTTCCAGAAGAGGGCTGGGGAAGCAGAGAGCCTGACTGAGCATAGGAAGCCCATGTGCACTCAGGGTCCAGGGAGCCTGGCTGGGCTCCTTAAGGGTGAGTGTTGGCGTGCTCTTCAGAGGCAGCAGCCTGCAGGGGAAAATGGCAGGGCGGTGGGGAGGGTGAGGAAATGTCATTCCCATGGAGTAAAGAAGTTAGGGCCTCAGAAGAGAAATGATCAATAAAAGAAAAGGTACAAGAATTTCATGCTTTCCCTGTACTTCAGAAAGCAGGTTTCATATATATTTCAACACCCGGCATACTCCGGAATGGAGCAGACATGCACGTGCCTGCAAAGCCTAAACACAGCTGGTAGGTCTAATTTTAGGTCCCTGAGCATTGGCAGTGTCCCTCTATCCATCGAGCACTGTCTGATCTCCCAGAGTCTGTGCCAAGAGCTAGACTGGGCTGAACTCCTGGACAGCCCCACATGCAAGCAGTGGGGCGGCACCTTTCTGAGGCTGGATTGCTGGAGCAGGGGACTGGGGAGGCTGTGCCTGCTCAGGGTGACCTCTTAGGGCCAGGGGAAAGGGTGACCCTTTTCACAGGCCTGCTCCTGGGCGCCAACCTGTTCTGGACACCTCTGAAAAGGCAGTCTGAAAGGAAGTCTTGGAAAGAAAAATATAATAAACAGGCTTGTCTGATGGGCTGAGTGGGGACATGCAAGAGGCCAGTGTTTGCCTGGAATAATGATTCCATGGAATATGATTCTGTTTTGCCTGGCGTGATCAGAAGCTTCTGGAACCATGCTGCTGGGGTTTGGATCTGCTCTGTCACATACTAGTTACATGACTTTGGTCGATTACTTCACCTGTCTGGGCCTCAGTTTCCTCATCTGTGAAATGATGCTAGTAACAGTATCTGCTTCATAGTACAGCCCCAGAGAGTTCTAGTAAAAGATGAATGCCTATTAAGGATGATGCATGTGAAGTTAGAATGGTGCCTGGCATACAGCAAACATTTAGTAATTATTAGTCATTACAATGAACTGATTATTCTGATTTGAAGCACTTGACATTGATAGCATAACAAGACAGCAAAGAGGACTGGTGACGTGTTCCGTGGGATCAAAGCCCAGTTCTCCACTAACCAGCTCTGTGAGTCACACTGTGTGAGTCAACCCAAGTTAGTTAAGCTCTCTGTGTCTCAGTATTTTCATTGATAAAATGAAGTTAATAGTATCGTTTTCCTCAGATGACAGTTATGAGGATTCAAGGAGCTAATATTTGACACTCAGAAAAATGCCTGGAATTAGAGAGCGAGAACTTGACAAGAGCTGGCTGCTATGTTATTATTATTGTTCTTATTGTTACTGTATGAATTCTCAACTTCTAAAGGCAAAGAGTGCAGTGAAGTTCACTGAAGGCTGAAATGAGACTCAGCTTCATTTACTCTTGGAAGACTCAGAGGGCACTGAGGGATCTTCCCGGCACCAATTCAGTGAATAAGCAAATATTTGTAGAACATGCACAGTGTGTCCTGAACTAGTCATTGCAGACACACAGTGACACTGTGCTGGCGTGCACCTGGGTAGTGAGGGCTTAGCCGCTGCTGCCAGCACAGAGGTCAGTCTAGTTCTGTCTGGTTTGTCAAGGCAAGGCCTTCCCAATGCTCCAAGTGTCCCGGTTGTCTCTAAAGCATTACCAGCCTCAAAACCAAGAAGAACCAAAAAGGAAGGCCTTATCTTGAACCCCCGAACATCCCCAGTGTGACGCGAAGGGCCGTCAAGGCCCAGACTGAGGACACGGAATCAAGTCGAGGTCTTGGGGTGTTTCCCGGGCCCCCTCTGCCACCCCGGGCCGTTTCCCATCACGGGCCCCCATTGCTGGCCTGTTGTGTTGCAGAGATGATGAAGGGAAAACAGGAGACTGAAGGGGCGAATGATGATGGGGACCCTCCCCATCCTGAGGGTCGTTGACCCTTCCTGCGTTCTGGAAGCCCCCTCATGGTCAGGTAAGGCAGCAGTAGGCGACCCCAAAGGACCCGTGCTCCTTCAGAATGCACAGCGGCCTCAGTTGGCGGGGCATCGGCCTCAAGCCTGGCTAAGGCTGAGGGATGAGCTTACAGGACGTGCTACCGCCTTCAGGCAGGCCTGTGAAGGAGAGACAGCAAAGGCCAGGGCTTGTGTGCGCGTTCTGTGCCACATCCTCGTCAGCGTGCTTCGGGCTGCCCAGGCCCACGCACACCCCTTCCTTCTCCCCAGCTCTCTCCTCCCCTGGGAACAGCACCCCTGTGGGGAGCACCTCCAACCAGCCTCCACCGCCTGGACAGATGCCCGAGAAGGCCGGCTGGCCAGTCAACAGTGGCAATGAATGGAGATGCTGGCATTTCAGGTGGCAGTGGGGCCCCAGTCGGCCCTCTCCTTGCTCTGTCTTTTTGTCACCCTCGTGAGGGAATGTAGCCTCTCTTTCCAGTGAGGCCAGCCTCACTTTCTAGGGCCAGCAATGCGTTCCCCTTTCGCAGAGCTGTGAACCTCAGCTCCAGAGAGCCAGACAGAACAGCCAGAAGGAGGTCACCGGGCGCAGACACCTGCAAGAGTCCTCAGCCCATCCTCTACCGGAGTCAGAGAGACAAGTGAATGGATTTAGGATTTCTTTTTGTGACTCAGAGTGGAGGAGAAAGGCCACGTCTCTAGCCTGGGAATGACACAGAAATAGCAGCCCCTCACTCTCTGTCCCATTTGGTGGCTTCCAATTTAAGTCAATTAGACAGAAAACGAGATCGCAAAACCTACAGCTGCACACTCCTGGGGTTCTTCCCTATCTATTTATTTATTTATCTGCCTTTCCCCCCATCCCCACCCCAGCACCTTGTTCTTGAAACTTGTCTGGTTCAACATTTCACTGGCTTGGTTAAGTATCTTGTAAGGAAATCATTTATAATCAAGCTGGTGTGCTTGGGTTTATCATTTCTAAGTGTGGGTCAGGGTTTAGTTCGCTGTGTTAAACTCGCCAGGCTGCATGCGATTTGTCAAGCTTTGTCAGGAACAAAAAGTTCCGGGATGTGCAAAGCAGGACTGCTTGGTTTCCATGGAGATACTGCTAGTTAGGCTATGAAAATCCTGAAAAGGCCAGAGGATGAGTGACAATACAAGGATTTAGCGGCTGATCTGAAGGGCCAGACTGAATTAATGAGATTTTGCACAGAGCGTTATTAGCAAGGCTAGCACGGTATGGCTCTTAGGCCCTCGATTTCTCAGCTGCAGTCTTGGAAAACAGAAATGGAAAGATTTAATTGCTGTTTTTTAAACCCTTTAAGATTATTTGAACCTATAACATTCTAAGGTTGCAATAAAAAAATACAGGTTTTTTTTTCTTTTTTTTTTTTCATCCCTCAGTTACTGTTGTTACTGTGTTTGTGTGGTGGCAGTTGCCCTTTATCTGTGTGGAGATGCGAAATTCAATAGTACTTATTATATCGAGCAGTTAATTCCCACATACTGTGAACACATTACTGTTCAAAGTAGGTTATCTGGAGTTTCATTTAGAGCTGAGGGAGAGATACCCTGTCACTGGCTTTATATCTATCTCCGAGGGCCATATTAATTATTTATTATAGACTGCTGATGTAAACTGTTCACTCCAGCAGGTCATAGCTTGCACATGGATTTATCCAGTGCTCTGGTGTTTTGGAGTTTGGGTGTGGATTTCTGAAAACCACCGATTTGTGTGGTCTGTGCACCTGATGCCACGTGCTGCTGGGTGTGCAGCCAACACCGGAAGGAAGGAGCGTGGAAGGATGCTTCTTGACCCTCATCAGGGAGCAATTTTCCTCCAAAGTTGGGGGCCATCCTGTTGGAAGGCCTCTTTCTCCTTCTTTCTTTGTAAGCACTAGAACCCCTAATTCCAGCTCCTTTTTTTTTCTACCCCAGCCGTGGTGAACCAAGCTCTGAGTGTAGAAATTATGGGTGTGATTAGCCTGACTGCCTTTTCATTTCCAACCTGTTCCCTGAACAAACCTTCTGTAAAACATCAGTATCTCCCCCTTCCAGAAATCGACCAGCACGGTGCAGGGAAAGTGGTAGGCTGGACACTGTTCTTTCTTGCTGGTCTGCCGAAGGGCACATGCCCGTAGGTCTCTGGGCGACGTAAAGCCATAAAGTTGCTGCTGGGCCCCCATGACAGAAGCCCATGCAGCCGCCTTCCCCAGGTTCCTGTTCAGTAGACTAAGCCACTTAATCTCACTGTGAGCTTCCGCGGGAGGAAATTTCACAGTCTCTCTTGATTTAGTGATTTGTAAAATCTCTGATTGAGTGCCTTTATCCCCACCTCCACGCCCCCTCCTTCATTATTCTCTCTCTATTCCCTAAATGATTTTGTGAGGAAGAAACCAGGGAAGTTGAAGTAAGGGTCAACATGCCCTCTTCCTTCCCTGTCTGGTTTTTCTTTATTATTGCTATGCTTTAATGTGGAGCTTTTTTTTTTTCTTCTTGACCCTACTGCCCCGTGACAGTATCTCCTCACTTTATCAGATGTGCCCCTCTACTTTGCCAGTCTGTCCTGGCTCTGCCTGGCTGGGCTGACCTCACCTCGATCTCTGTCCCAGATTTGGATGTTACCAATTCCCCATGGTGCCTGAGAATCCACTGCTCGGTCTTTAGAAGGGCAGCAGTACGAGTGAGAGTGAGGGGGTCCCAAACATGGCCTGGAACTTGGTTCCGTCACCTGTTAGCTGCGTGGTTGTAGGCAAGCCCCTTCTGTTCTCTGGTCTGATTTCCTCATCTGAAAGGGGAAGGTTAATTGCCATAGCATACGTAAAGTACCTAGGTGCCTTCAGATAGTGGATATTCAACAAATTGTGACAATAATAGCCATCATTCACCTGAGTGTACGTATTTTGCATGGCAATGATTTGTTTGGGGGCATTTTGCTAAGCGCTTTGTTGTGTGTTTCTCTGGTATCTCTGCTTAGATTAACCTTCTTGAAGTTAAAGAGCCCATTTTCCATTTATTTTATTAATTGCTAATTGCATTTAATTTGCACTGTTGTCTGCCTGATTCTCTGCCTCTTAAAAATGTTGATCAAAATAGTTTGGGAAAATTTACCAGGGATCAGGTAGTATGAATTAATAAAAATACACTAGATCCCCCTTATCCCCAATCTGGTTTTCTGTGGTTTCATGATCTACAGTTGCCTGTGTTCTCCTGGTGATCCTCCTGACTATTGTCAGTAGGTCAGTAGAAGCCTTACAGGATGTCACAGTGCCTACATCATAATGCCTACATCATCCACCTCACTTATCTCACCACGTGGGCATTTTATAATCTCGCATCATCACAAAAGGGTGAGTACGGTACAGTGAGATATTTTGATAAGAGAGAGAGACTACATTCATGTAACTTCTATTACAATATAGTGTTTTAGTTGTTCTATTTTATCATTAATTATAGTTGTTAATCTCTTACTTCACCTAATTATAAGTTAAACTTTATCATAGGTATGCACATACAGAAAAAACATAGGATATATCCGTCTTGGTACTCTGCATGATTTCAGGCATCTTTGGTGAGTCTTGGGATGTATCCCGTGTGGATACGGGGGATCTACTTAATAGATACTTGAAAGACTATCTGTTATGTTAAGATTCTTACTTAAATTTTCAATTGAGTAGTAAAGCAGTTGAATTTGTGTTGGTCCAAAAGAATGAATTCAAAATGAAAACAAAAAAGGCCAAATAAAAATTAAGGTGTTTTTGAGCTCATTGTTTTTTTCCTCATAGAATTCTCTTCAAGACCCTTCAGATGAATGAAAACATTTCCTCTGCCCCTGGGGGAGTTGTCTCCTCCTTTGTTCATATCTTCCAGGAAAGGGGAATTTGGAGATTTCCCAGAGACACTTCTGCGTATGAACAGTCCTCTGTCATGATAGATAGCTATGCTGAAACTGATGCCAATTTGACAAATAAAGGCCAAACCTCTCATCAGGGCTGGTTGGCGCAGAAGGTAAAAACTTCACTCTGATATCTGGGAGTGGGAAACATAGTAGTTATTTACTTTTTAAATCAAATTACACTGTTCCAAGCTCCCACCATCGGATTGGAAGGAGGCCCAAGACCAGCCAATCCTGCCCTCCTGCGCTCTGGGCTTTGGGCTCCATCACTTATTCACTGCCTGATCTTGACAAGTTGCTTAGCCATTCTATGCCTGAATCTCCTCATTAGTAAAATGGGGATATTAGTACCTGTCTTGCCATGGAAGGTTGTAGAGGATTAAATGAAATCATATGTATAAATGCTTAGAACAGTGCCTATCTCATACCAAGGGTTCAGAAAATATGTTTGATCATAACTTTGATGATGATTATTATGAACTGTGAGACTTACGTGAGACCAGCAGTGGGGCAGTGGGAAGATCCTCAGTGCAAAACTATGACCACCCTTTATCAAGTCGCTCCTTGGGCTCATCAGTGCTCTATCCAATGCTGGTCCTCTACCACCCGTGGGCACCTGTGGGCACTCTGAGCATGTTGCAGAGCAGTCAGCTAAGCCAATGCAGTGCTGCTGGGCTTTTGCCTAGAGCTGTGCTCCAAGAATTCGGTCCCCTAGAGTCCACAGGTCGTCCCCACCAGAAGACAACTGCCTCATGGGTAGCAGAATGGGTACAGCTTTTCTACCCATCCAACCCAGTTTCAGAGTCTCTGTCTCTCTGTATATCTTTTTCTCTTTCTCTCTGTCTCTCTCTCTCAACCAATAGGTCCATGACCTCCTGGGCAATCCAGTTCTGTAGCTTTAGGACCACAGCCTTTAAACAAAAGTCTGTTAATTCTCCTCTGGAGCAAAAGATGCTCCACCTGCAGAGTGGAAAATTCACCTCACTACTTTCTTATGGGTGTGATGTGGTGTGAAGGTGGGATTGGGATAAAGGAAAAGTTCCTTTTGTTCCCCTGTGATTGTGATAAGCCTTTAGCAGAAATCAGGACACAGTTAATCTCTCATTCAGATTTAATGCTGGCTTGAAAAGTGAGTTTTGGACGGTGTGGGTTTGGCACTTCTGCAGCCTCTATAGTCTGAGTGAGCAGTATTGTAGGGGCTGGGATGAAGGAGTGGTACCTTTTGTCTAAGTTGAGGCACTGGTACTTTGGACAGATGTCTAGAACAGAGTCTGAAGGAGTTGGTGGGTCAGAACTGAATATCTAGACTGAAGTCAGTCTGTTAAATCCAGAGCAGCTAGAACAAGATAGGAAGCCATGGATGAACAGGTCTGGGGAAGCAGGCGTATGAGGGGATTCCAAGGGGAAACAAGGAAGGAAGGGAGGGAGGGAGGGAGGAAGAGAGGGAGGCAGACAGGCATATCCGGAGGTATTTACAGTTGTTGGCAGTGAATTTTTTTTCTTCCCACATATGTTACTTGCTCCCACTGTATTCTAGGATTATTATCCTCTAGGGGCCTGTTTCCTTCATTTATTCCTTTGTCCCAGGCATTCTTGTACCAGTATCTCAGGTCAGTTAGGGAAACCAGCCTGTTAACTGTGGGCCCCTCAAAAAATATCCCAAGACCCTTCTTTTTTTATTTAGTACACCTTCCTCAGTATTAGATTTAGAATAAAATGTACTCAGTAAATACTAAAGAAGTCCAGAAAGCAGAGGAAAGGAGAATAAAGACAGATGGGACAAAGAGAAAGCAAATAATTGCAGGTAGATATAAACCTACATTTATCAATAGCTATTGTAAATTGTTAATTGTAATATGTAATTATTGAGAATGTAAACAAAATATTCCAGTTAAAACAAAAAATTGTCAGACTGTATTTAAAAATACTATATGCTGCCTACAAAGACATAACTTAAATGCAAGAAAACAAAGTTTGGAAGTATGTACCTATAACCAACTAACTGAGAGAAAGCTGGTAAAACTCTACTATTACTAGGAAAAGGAGACTTGTTAAACCAAGACATGCTATTAGGGAAAGATGAAATTTTTGTTGATGAAGAAATTCAGTTGATGAAAACAGGTCAATTTAATAGAAAGATACAACATTCCTAAATTTGTATGCACCTCACACAAAACCTTAAAATGTATAAATCAGAAGTTGACAGAACCCAAAGGAAAATTAGAAAAATGTGCAAAAATTGTGGAAGACTTTACTACTCCTCTTTCTGTAATTGATAAAAATTTGAGAGACATAAAATATTTGTATAATACTTTTAAGGAACTTGATTTAACTGACATGTATTGAAAACTGCATCTTCAAACTGCACAATGTATAGTCTTTTTAAGTGACCAAGGAATATTTTACCAATAAAGCAAGTCTCAAAAAATTTCAAAGAATGGAAATCAGACATGGCATTTTCTTATAACTAAGTAGAATCAAGCTAGAAATCAGTAATAAAATCATATCTTGAGTATCTTCAAATGTTTGAATATTAAGCAATGAACATCTAAGTAATCAAAGTCTCAAAAATAAATCATATTGGGAATTAGAAAGTATCTTGAATGAAACAAAGATAAAAATAGTATGTTTCAAAACTTGTGGTATGTGGCAAAAATAGAACTAAAACGGAAATTTGTAGTTTTAAATGTATATATGCAGAAAGAAGGAAACCTGAGATTAGCTATTTAAGCATCCAAGAAGCTAGAAGAAATTAAATTCAAAGAAAATTGAATAAATGTACCAATAAACAGCAGAAATCAATGAAATAGAAAACAGATAAGAAGTAGAGAAAACCAACAAAACCAAAGGTCACTTTTGAAAAAGACACATCCTGACAAGGCCTAATCAAGAAATAAAAACAGAAGGCAAAAATTTTCAATAGAAAGAATGAAAAATGGGAAGTCACTACAGTTATAACAGTTTTAAAATGAATTGTGAAGAAATTTATGCTAATAAATTTGAAAATTTAGAAGTAGAAAAATTTCTTGAGAAATACGACTTAGAAATGGACAGAAGAAAAAAATAGAAAACCATGAACAATCCTATGTCCATTAACAAAATCAAATTCAATATGAAAAACCTTCCTTCAAAGATAATTCTAGGTCTAGATGACTTCGACATGAACTCATACTTTTAAGAAGGAAGTAACACCAATTCGTCCAGTGTATAGGTATATGAAATATTGTCTATTGCATTACCTGAGGCTCAATATTAAATTGGTTTGATATTGATATCATAACCTTGATATCAAAACTAGACAAGGGTATTACAAAAAATAGTTACAAGGACAAAAACTTGAAAATATATTACAGGATAATCTCCCTCATAAATAAACACAGAAGTCTTAATTAGTATAATAAAAACTTGAACTCTTCTATGTATGAAAAGATAATATGTTATGACCAAATTGGCTTTATTCAAAGTGTACAAGGTTGGCTTAACATTTCAAAATCAATGAGTGAAATTCCCAATTTTAATAGATGAGGGCAAAAGATTGTATCATCATGTCCATGGGTGCATTAAAATAATTTAATAAAATTTAATACTCATTCATGTTAATAAAAAAACCTCAGTAAATTTTTAATTTAAAAAAGCTTCTTGAAACTGATAAAGGGTATACACAAAAGACCCATGGCAAATATCATGTTTAATGGTAGAGTATTGAAATATCTCCCTCTGATTTTGAAAATAAAACAAGAATTTCAGCTATTGTCATTTCTAGTCAACATTTTACTGGATGGTCTACTGCAACAAAGAATGAAAAAACATTAGAGATATAAAGATTGGAAAAAATCTTTTAAAAAGTCATTATTGTATATAGAAAGCAACATATATAGAAAATTTAAAAAATAATCTACTCATAAACTATGATATTTAGTAAGTGAGTTTACCAAGGCCATTGGCTATAAGGTCAGGATTACAAAAATCATTTTTATTTTTGGATCAGAAAAATAATTAGAAATAAAAATTTTGAAATGATACACTTCAGCTAGAAATAGTTTTTAAGACCACAATCCAGAAAACTACAAAACTTTACCAAGGGAAATTAAAGAAGACCTAAAAAAGTGGAGGGATATTCATGTTCATTGAGTAGAAGACTTAGTGTTGGCAAAGGTGTCATTTTCTAAATGGAGTCAATATGATCCCAAATCAAAATCCCAGCAGGTTTTTTCCTAATGTGTGTAGAAATTTACAATCTAATTATAAAATGTATATGGAAATGCAAAGGGCAAAAAACGGCCAAGACAATGTTGAGGAAATATAGTTAAAATAAAGTACTGGATATTAGCATGTATTATAAAACTCTAATAATTAAAACAGCTTGATATTGGTGACCATTAGGACACAAAAGAGTCCAAAAGTACATCTACATATTTAAGTGAGATTTATAACAAGGATACTGCAATGTAGAACTGAAAGGATATTCTGTTTTAACATATGGCACTGGATCAATAGGGGTAAAAAGAAATGAATTTTAACCTGTATAGTTCACCAGATACAAAAATCAATTTTATATAGATTGTAGACCTGAAAGTTAAAAGCAAAATAATAAAGCTTCTAGAAGATAAAATATTTTAATAATTTTGGAACAGGACAAGATTTCATGAATAGAACATAGGAATTACTATCCATAGGAAGAAGTTGTTAAATTAGCCTACATGAAGTTTGAACACTGCTCAACAAGACACTCCTAAGAGAATGGAAAGTCAAGCTATGGTCTGAGACAAGATATTTGTGATACATGAGCCAGACAAAGGACTTATATCTAGAATACATAAGGAACTCAAAATGTATTATGTTTTTAAAAAAGAGGTAACCCAATAATAAGTGGGCAAAAGACTTGAGCAGGCACTTTACAAAAGTAATATCCAATTGGCTGATTCATATATATGAAAAATTGCTCAAAATCATTAGCAATCTGGGAAAGAAAAATAAAAACCACAATGAGATATCACTTCATACCAACCAGGAGAGCTAAAATTTTTAAAAATGAAATAAAGAGAAACAAGTATTTGAGAGGATATGGAGAAATGGGAACTTCATACATAACTAATTGGAATTTAAATTGGTCCAAACACTTGGAAAACTGTCATTATATACTAAAGGTGAACACACACCAACCCTGTAACTCAGCAGTTCCATTGATAAGTGTATACTCAAGAGAAGTCTGTGTGCCAAGTAGTATGTGCAAAGAAGCTCACAGCAGCATTATTTGTAATAATTCCAAACTTAAACCAAATACTTATCAAGGGTAGAATGGATATATTTAGATGGTGTATTAACTACAAAATAATGCATATTACACAGCAACGATAAAGGGAAAACCGTGGGTGAATCTTGCAGATGTAATATTGAGCAAATAAAACCAGACACCAAAAGGTATTTCTATATGATACCATCTATATAAAGTACAAAAGTAAGAAACACTGATCCATGATGATCCATGTTAGAAGAATGGTTAACTCAGGGAGGGAGGTGGTCAGTGACCGGAAGATTTTGTGATGTGCTAGTATATTCTATATCTACCTAGGTAGCGAGTCCATCAGTGTGTCAACTTTGTAAAATTCAGTTATTCAAAAAAAAATGTTCAAAGGTTAATTCAAGTATTTTGCTTACAGGACAAATTTTTGCACATGGCAGAATGGCTAAAGAGGTTGATATGACCCAACTATTTGTTACCTGTTATTTTGCGTGTAAGATGATGCTAATCTGAGGCAGTAGCTGAGAGCTTTAAACCTACTGCTGTTTAAATTGCCCTGTTCCATCTCCCTTGGCTGCACACTTGGCAAGTTCTTGCACTAATTTTGGTTCCTAGCATTCTTTCGGCTAGCCTCATTGCTTGAGGCTGTCAACCAACACTAATAAAGCATGGAATGAAGACCAGCTTAAAAGTGCCACTTCTTTCTCCTTCAAATCTGCTGTGGGAAAGAGCTACCACCCTCAACACAGATCTTCCTCGTGAAGATGAAAAGTCACCAGGAGATAATTTGGCTTTCATGGGAATCTGTTCCAAGTTATAATAAAAGCTAATCTTTGTTGTGTGCACCTATGCTCTAGGTGCTGTTTTAAGTACTTGAAATTCATTCACTTATTTGATAATGTAATGGCCGCATGAGGTAGTGTTATGGACTGCATTTTTGTGTCCCCACCTAGAATTCATATTTTGAAGTCGTAACACCCAGTGGGTTGGTATTAGGAGGTGGGGGACTTTGGGAGGTGATTAGATCATGAGGGTGGAGCCCTCATGATGGGATTAGGTCCTTATAAGAACAGATATGAGCGCTTGCATCCTCTCCCAATCTGCCCTCTGCCAATGGAGGACACAGCAAGAAGGCAGATGTCTGTAAGACAGGTAGGAAATATCATCTACTCCATGATACTGATGAGGTAATGGAGGCAGAGAGCAGCTGAGTGATCTGTGAAAGGTCACCTGGCTGGCAGGTGAGGAAGCCAGGTAGCAGGGTTCTTTGTAGAGTCCCTGCTCTTTACATGTCCACGCTATGCAAGATGCAGACAAGAAGTAACCTGCTACACAGTCTTTGTGTCTTCAGTTTCAGAAGCTCCAGAAGGAGACCCATAGTGTGACGATTTCTCTACAGAGCTCAGCTTCCTGTGAGAGGTTGGCTGAGCAACAGACGGGTTCAGTACTCAGGCCCAGGCTGGGGAGGGGCCCTGAGGATCGCCCCTTCTTTATCTCTTGGTGATAGTGGCTGGGGAGCAGAGTTGTAGATTCTGTTTGCGTGAAAAACAGAGAAACGTGAACATCCGAGCAACAATGACAAACGGTTTTTGCAAAAAGGAAGCCCAGCTTTTCCTGTTTCCCGGTGCTCCTCCCGCCCTCCCTGAGCTCTCAGCAGTAAACTTAATAAAGACGGATATCAGCAACAAATTCTGTCAACTTCCATGCTGCAGAACTTAGTCACTGTGCAAAATGGACCAAGGAAAATAAATAACCCGAGGAATGATGGAGTGTGTAAATATTGATGTGGACACTGGGCACAAGGAAGTTGGCTGAAGCAAAAAAGAGCTTAGTGAAAGCTAGTTCCCTACCCTACTGAGCGCAGAAGGGTCTTTTCATGTTGATTTTAATTCTCTGGCATTATTTTCAGAAGCTCCAGAGGTTGTGTTGCAGGCTAAATTGTAAATTCTTGGATTCCAAAAAAAATAAAATCAGTCTAGAAAAAGAATTTTAAATATTAGATTAAAAATTATTATTACAAAAACTGTATGAATACAGAAAAAAATTTTTAATGCATATAGGAAAAATAGAATAAAGAATACCCATAATTACATCACCCAAAATACTTGCTGTGAGCATCTTCCATACTGTTTTCTATTATGTATACCTTTCTTAATTTCTAAGATACAAGTTTTTCAAAGTTGGGTATTTTTAAAGTTAGATTGAATCTATGGGTACATATACTTCATATAAGTGGAATCATACAATATTAATATTTGTCCTTTTGTGTCTGGCTTATTTCACTGAACATAATGTTTTCAAGGTTTATCCATGGTGTAGCATGTGTCAGAATCTCATTCCTTTTACAGCTGAATAATATCCCACATCTTGTTCATCTGTTGATGGACATGGGTTGTTGTCACCATTTGGCTTCAGAGGATAATGCTGCTGAACAGTATCTGTTTGAATCCCTGTCTTCAATTCTTTGGAACTGAATACCTGGGATTGGAATTGCCGGATCACGCAATAATTCTGTTTAACTTTTTCAGGAACTTCCAAACTATTTTCCACAGTGGCTGCATCATCGTGCAGGTGGTCCCTGACTAAAGATGGTTCTACTAACGATTTTTCCATTTTATGATGGTGAAAAGCCATAAGCATTTAGTAAAACCAGTACTTTGAATTTTGAGTTTTCATCTCTTCCCAGACTAGTGATGTACGGTACCATCTCTCACGATGTGGGACAGGGCAGCGAGCCGCAGCTCCCAGTCACCCCTGCGGTCACAAGGGGAACAACTGATTCACTTACAACCATTCTGTACTCACACAGCCGTTCTGCTTTTCACTTACAGCACAGTAGACAATACGTTACATGAGACATCGACACTTCCCTATAAAATAGGCTTTGTGTTTGATGAATCTGCCCAACTGTAGGCTAACGTCAGTGTTCTGAGAAAATTTAAGGTTGACTAGGCTAAGCTATGATGTTCAGGAGATTAGATGTTTGAAATGCATCTTCCACTTAAGATATTTTCCACTTTTGATGGGCTTATCAGGAGGTAACCCTATTGTAAGTTGAGGAAGATCTATACATTCCCACCGGAGTTTCAGTTTTTTCATAAATGTTTCAGTTTTTCCACATCCTCACCAATAACTTATTTTCTGTCCTTAAAAAAAATACATATATAAAGCCATCCTAATGGGTGTGAAGTAGCTGTACATACTATTTTGAAATCTGCTTTTTCCTGTTAATGACATATCCTGAACATCTTTGTATGTCAGTATTCTTCTACAATCTGTATTGATCGTCATTTCAATGGCTGTAGTTATTCAGTTGTATGTATTCATGCTTTGAAAAACAATCCTCTGTTGTTGAATATAAGGTTGTTCTTAGATTTTTCCTATTATAAATTATATGAATACTTCATGGCTATTTTCTGCACACATTCTCAATTATTTCATTGGCATAAATTCCTAGATATACAATTGTTAAATCAAAGATATGAATGTGTAAGCCTTTTAATTCATAATTTTAAATTGCCTCCACTTAGTTTTAAAAGGAAAAAATCAAAGCCCTTCAGTGAGGAACCACCCATACCATCACTGCCAACCGCAGAGATTTAACTGGAAAACCTTTACATTTATGAGGAAAAAAGGAAGTGGATATAAGAATGTGGTCCATGAAGTAGAAATTCTATCAGTCAGCTCTTTCGCCAGATGGCTTGACAATTCTGGGAAGATGAAATTCTTTACAATATTCATCTTGGGTCTGGGGATAAACTGTTCTCAAGAGAGTATGATTACTTTCTTTCTGACCCAATTTTCAGATTTCTCATCTATCATTCTTGCCTGGCATGTCGTAGAGAAATGAAACAGACCTTCCATCAAAGAGTTCCTCTAGCAGTTACTTAAACTTGACATGCTGAGCATCTGTATGAAATTTCTATAGAAGAGGACTTAACAAGAACTTCTTGATGGTTATGTCTTAATTAAGTACATGTAACATGCCAAATCCATGCCTTAGAAATTCCCTGGATAATTTTCTTACCTATGAAAAACTGGATGAGTTTGCCAAAAACATCACATTTCACCCCTCATTGCTTGTTAGGGTGAATGCTTCAACACTGACCACGGACAGGCAGATGAGCAGGGATCCCATACAGCAGTCCCGCCTTCTCCAGGGCTTTGCTGTCTGTGGTTTCAGCTACCCCTGGTCAACCATGGTCTGGAAGCAGTTGAGCCTTGGAATCAGATGACACATCAGAAGGTCCATAGCCACATCAGGCCACATCACAATGTCTATATCACTCACTTCATGTCACCACATAAGCATTTTATCATCTCATATCATCTCAAGAATAGAAAGGGTGAGTAGACTAAAACAAGATATTTTGATGGAGAGAGAGAAAGACCACATACACACAACTTTTATTACAGTATGTTGTTATACTTGTTCTATTTTATTATTTAGTTATTGTTGCTAATCTCTAATTGTGCCTAATTTGTAAATTAAACTTTATCAGAGGTATATACGTATAGGAAAAAACAGTATATATAGGGTTTGTTACTATCTATGGTTTCAGGCATCCACTGGGGTGGGGGAACATACCCAGCATGGATAAGGGGGCACTGCTGTCATTACCTGAATTACCTGCTCTCGCTAAGTCACCTGTCTTAGTCCATTCAGGCTGAAATTAAGGCCCTGGCAGGTATGTCTGGTGAGAAGTCTGCTTCCGGGTTCCTAGTTGACTGTCCTATCACGGTGTCCTCACACAGTGGAAGGGACAAGGGAGTTCTCTGGGGTCTCTTTAATAAGGGCACCCATCCCATTCATGAGGGTTCTACTTTCTTGACCTAATTAGCTCCTAAAGGCCCCGCCTCCAAGTACCTTCACACTGGGGATTGGGTTTCAACAGACACATTTTGGGGGAACACAAACCTTCAGTCTGTGGCATCGCCACCTTAAAAACCATGGCCTAGCATTGTGGCCCCGAATGCAGTGATTCTCAGGCTTAAGTGTTCATCAGAATCCCTGAGGGCTATTAAAACATGGATTGCTGGGTCCCACATCCAGATTCTGATTCAGTAGTTCTGGGGGCGGCCTGGAAATCTGCATTTCTAACAACCTCCAAGGGGCTGCTGGTTCAAGACCATACTGTGAGAAGCAGTGCCTTGGGGGATGCCGCCTCTCACTCATCTTCCTCACGGCAGCTCTGGGTGATCATTTAGGTGAGTGATTAAGAGCCCGGAAGCTAAAAGGTAAAACAACTGTAATCATAACAAAGAGCTACAACTATGTGTTATTCATGGGGCATTATTTTTTTTATGAGAATTATTGGAGTCTTCCTACTTAAAACTGGCCTCAGCAGACAGCTAACTTCTCTGCACAGAAATAGAGGTGTCAATCTGGGTCATATATTAACTACGATAATTAAATTTTTCACCGGGCTTACTCTAGTGGCTCAAGCCACTAATATTTTTATAATATACATAAATAACATTAGCAGATGGCTTAAAATCTTGTCAAAGATAAATAGGTCCCCAAACAAAATATATAGTCCTTGAGGTAAGAATCCTATTTCCTGTCACTCCAGAGTACTTGGCATCTAGTCAGGGTTCGGTATATGTTGTTGACCCCCTCGAGGAAAGGGAGTCAGTGTCCAAGGTGCATTAGGACCAGCAGAGACAAGGAAATATTCAGGAAGCATGTTATATGCCTCCATGTGGTCCGTTCCACACCCACCCTGGACTTGGCCATGTGACGGGCTTGGGCCAAAGGGACAGCCGCAAATGTGATGGAACAGGAACTTGATTATCACTTGAGCGCTGGGGCTTGTCTTTTGAAATGCTTCCTCTTCGAATCCATGTGCCATGTCAGAGAGAAGCTTGGGCTTTCTCCACTGATGGTCGTGAATGGTGGGCCACCCCAGGGAATGACAGAGCAGTCCCAGCCCCCAGGTGAGCACAGCCTCAGAGGTAACTTCTGCTACTGCATTTGGCTCTGAAGGACTGCCAACTGATCCCTGTCAACTGCAGGCTCAGAAGAGAGAACGTGAGGCAGCTGAAACAGGAGGAATGCAAAAGCAATATATTTTAAAATCTAAAAAATAATTTGATAATCACATACGAGATTTCCCTCGGGTCATGTCTGCCTCTGAATCTTGTACAATAGTCCTTGTTGAAATCTGAGGAAAGAAAATCTAGATGTTATGAAAACGTCATTCATTTACTTATTTACTCACCAGTCTTTCCTTGCCTTTCTGTTACAAACTAGGCTCTGTGTGAATGGACAAGGTGCAGAGGGAGCGAGAGACAGGGAAGCCTATGGCCCCATGATATGTAGTATGTTAAGTGCTGTGAAGGACAGTCCGCAGCATGGGGGGCAGTGGGCAGAGGATGGGCAGAGCGAGGGAACTTCCCAAGGCAGGTGATCCCAGAGGAAACCTTTTGCTGGCTAGTGACTTCTATGGAACCCCAATGTGGGGTGATGTAATTGCAGGTATCTTTATGAAACGCAGGATAAAAACAAAATAAAACTGAAAAACCAGAGGGTTAGACAAGGAGATACAAGCTTTTGTTGTGTATTTAAAGATTTCAAAAATAGTTCTTCACGAGATTCGAACAGTCCTTCCTGGCTTCCTTAAAGCACATGCTGGACCCGTGACCAAGAAACCATTTACCTCAGTCACCCTGACAGAATGCCTCCTGTGACCCTACAAGGCACCCTTCCCAGCCCCTCCGCCTGCACTCCTCCTGGAAGCCAGAGCTCAGACTCACACAGGCTGCCTGACACTGAGGACCTGGGGATTAGTGGGAGAAAAGCCTGGCCCACGGGGGAGCCCGCATAAGAGAAACTGTCCCAGGAGAGAGGTGCTAACTAGGTGAAGACATATGACTCTGAGCACGATTTCCTAATTCTGAAGGAGGGAGATGCTGGCCTAGAGCCAGGAAACAGAAAAGGCATGAAAGGAAGAACTAATTTGGAGCTGGCAAAGGAGTGTTTTCTGGATTATTTAAACACACGGATACAGAATTCAAACAGGGAGGAGGAACCTGACTACCAGACGGAGCTGCCGAGTGAGGCAGGATGACAACAACGGCGTCAATGAGACCCGAGCATGAAAGGATACATTGTGATAGCAGGGAAGCCACAGGGAGAGAGGCCTGGAGGCTGGAGGAGCTCACCTTACGCCCGGTAGTTTATTTCCGTTTAAATCCCTTGGAGGCAGAGATTGAGGTTATTGGCTTGGACCCATATTAAGAAAAACCACAACCCAGCCCTTCAAAGCCCTTTGGGGCTACTAGGCAAACAAGTCAAGCACACAGCTGCCAGGCAGATATAAGGATCTTCATCCAACTCGAATTCTTTGTGTGTTCGATTCCAGATTCCAGGGATACGTGGAGGAGCGCAACCAACAGGTTCCCTGATCTCAGAGAACATCCATTCTAACTACCATTTAACATGTCAATGGGAGTGGGGCGCAGAGAGCTCCAGAGGGTTCAGAAGGGTAGCTGTGATGTCTTGGGGAGCTCACAGGATGCTTGGCATGGAGCACCTCTCAGCAGTTCACTTCCTCTGTGACCTTAGGCAAAGCTGTGAAGCTCTTTTTCCATCTGTGAATTGGCAATAACAACACGCCCCTTGTGGGCTGGAGTCGAGGAGCCACTGAGGCAATGCCAGGTAGTAACTGTTGGAGGGTGGAGGAAAGGCCAGGCTTTGTAGCAGAGAAAAGCTTTTAGCTCTATGTCATTGGCCAAGTGGGGATGCAGACCCCTGTGTGTGTGTAACTCTCAGGGGACATTGGTCACCCGCGGACAGAAATGTGGGACGTAGAAAGAGAGGAGACGCAAGCAGAAGAACTTAGAGGAAAGAGCCAGAGAGAGAAAGTGCTCGGCCATCCCAGGTGTAATTTTGTAGCCTGGAATTCATTGCTTCTCCCTCAGTGTGGCTTCATGATTCATGCTTCTCTCAACATGACGTAATGTGCTCTGTGATGCATTCCAGGGATGGCGTACGGAGCCATGTCCGATGTCAGAAAGCTCGGAAAATTGTCCTCGGTTTAATTTTAACTGTTTATATAAACAGTGACCTAATTGGAGGAAGGCTCGTCTGGCCAGGCACCCAACCCCTACATCTCCTTCTTCCTTTAGCCCCTTCTTCTGTCCTTAGGCACACTGTCTCACCTTTATCTCACATGGACTTTGCAAATAAGCACAGGGTGATTTGTGTGCTCAGCTAACTTGAGAAAAGAAGTGTGTCAGCCAAGCAAAACCCCCCCAGCCAAGTCATGAACCTGTGCGGGAGGCGGTCACCTCCTCCTTTCTCATCGTGAGATGTTATCTCAGCAGGGGGATGGAGGTCCAGGCAAAAGTCTTGCTGCAGAGTAACCAACCAGCTGTCCAGACGGGAGCCCCCTTCTGTCCCTCCCAGCCAGGCTCCAGCTGTATTCTACCCCCTCTCCGCCCCGAGCAGTAGGTCAAGTTCTCTCTTTGTTCTTCGGTGAATTAGGTGAGCGGCAAGTGCTGCTGTGGCTAAGACAACGGCCCTGTGGTTGTTTGTAGCCTTTCCCTCCACTGCGCCCACCATCAGGGAGGCTGAACCCCTCCTGAATTTACAGGTGGGCAGCATCTCGGAATGCAGAGGGATACTAACAGCCCTTCTAATTGCTCAGGTGTGAACAAAGGTGCTAAACTTGCCCTTGGGAGCCTGCGAGAGCGATGAATTCTGTTAGCTAGCTCAGTGCTGGGGGAGCCGGGGTCAGGGGAGAGGCAGGAGCCACTGACAGAGGAGAGGGTCCCATCTCCCCCGACCCCAGCACTAACCTCAGTCAGGGGTCAGCGAACTTGTTCTGTAAAGCCCTAGATAGTAAGTAAGTTGTTCTCTTTGTGAGTCACCTCGTTTCCGTCACACCTACTCAACTCTGCCCTTGTGGGGCAAGAACGGCCACAGATGATGATGGGTAAACAGGTGGGCATGTCTGTGTTCCAGTAAAAGATGGTTTACAGCAACAGGTGGTGGGCTGGATTTGACCTATGAGGTGTAATCTTCCGAGTCCTGATCTAGAAGACACCCTTTCCCCATTCACATTTAGCTATATCCTTTACACGAGACCCGTTCGCCTCCCTGATCCCAAACCCTATGTGACTATGCTTCCTCTTCCCTTTGGCTGCAAACCCCAAGGGCTGGACTTGGCCATTCATCTAGACAAGGTGGCCTCCTAAGGCAAAAGTCAACAGGGATGGTGACTCTAGTTTCATGAATTTGTTGATAAATTCCCCACCACTGGCGGGAATGGCGCAGGTAAATAAGGTAGGTGCTGAAACTCAGCCCCACCCCTAGTCAGCTCAGCAGAGGTATCAGGACACTATTCAAACCATTCGTGTTAGAATCATGCAATTCTATTCTCCACATATCTCCCTCCTTCCGGATCTCTTATAATTGCACGTTGACACTGGACTCTATCCTCTATATTTCCTCACTTTCCTTTTGTATTTTCCACCACTCTACACATTCCTCATGCTTTCAAGAATTCCTTAGCCTAATACTCCAACCCATGAGTTTACCCTGTAGCTGCTCCTGTGCTATCATTTTCCCTTTCCACAGAGACCTCTAATCAAGCGCGAGAGCAGGTAGAATGGTTCAGAGAGAGAGTGCTTGCGTTCCCATTCCACCTCTGCCTGTAATCCCAGGCACAGTACTAAACCTCTCTGTGCCTCAGTTTCCTCATCTATAAAATGGGCTTAATATTAGCACCTATCTCATGTTGTGAGAAACAAGTGAGTAATGTGTGCCGAGCCATCTTCAGACCCACGTTGTTTTCCTATCTCATGCCTCAATTTCCTTACATTTCTTCACGGTATTTTATACTGGTAATACCTGCCCTTATTTCTTATATGTCTCATGACCAGTTTAAATCCCAACTTCTAATGCTTTGGCATCAGGTGGTATTTGTTGTGTGTTTATAGCCTTTTCGGCAGCAGGAGGTCCTGATGAGCTCAGGCCTCTGGGAACACCAGCTACTTTTCCAGCGCCGGGTGTTAGAGAGGGGTAAGGCTGCCACAGTGAGTGTAGCAAGGAGGCAGCTCATGAGCCCCGGTGGGGGAGCCCCAGTCACCCCAGGGCCCCTGGCCATCCTTCTACAAGAAGCCTCTCTGACTAGGTTTAACTTTAAACCCCACGAGTGAATCTGCATTAGGACGCGGCCGTCTCCAAGGGGGCCGCCCATCAGCCTGCGGGCCACGGCTCATGTGTCATGACTCCACCTTCCATGAGGGCTTTTCCTGCCCGCATGGCGGTGCTGCTTACATCAATGACAGTGTGACTGAGCCATTGCTGTCAATTTCTGTGATGCGGGGGCAGTCCATCAAGGATCAAGGATCAAGGCTGTCCTCAGGCTACTGGGACATGATGGCGAGAATTTACAAAGTTCACTTCCAACCTCTTCATCCACTGCCACTTCCAGCCACTTTCTAGGGCCCCAGACTCCAGCCACCTGTCTCTCATACACACCAAATGAAGACAAGCTTCTGCTGCCCTGGGACTACCCAAGGTTGTGTGTGGCTATAATGTTCTCCGTTCCTGGAATCCATCTCTTCCTCTTGTGTCTGTGGTGCCTCAAGGATTGATTTTGGTAGCAGGAGCCTGCATGTTCCCTAATTTCCTATCTGAGAACCAGAAAATAGAATCATAAAGTCCAAGGAAACTGTGATGCTGTCCAGCTTCCCGGCCTAGGTATGCATCTCCCATGATTGTCCAAATGAGACATCATCTGAGCTGTACTTCAACAGCTCCATAATAGGAAATGCAAATGTGAAGAGGTGGAGGTTGACCTGTTCATTGTTTTTACTGACAAGTAATATGCATATGGAATATTGTGTAAGTGTATATAGCTCAGTAAACTTTCACAAAGGGAACACAACCAAATAATACACACCCAAAGTTAGAAACTTTACAAATAGACTTGTTCATTTTAATGTCACTCATTGTAAGAAAAGTCTTCCTTATTTTAGCCAAAACTCCCTTCATATAATTCCTACCAACTGTTTCAGTTTTAAAGACTTATACAAAATAAATGCAATATTTTCTTACTTTTAAGCATTTGAAGTTAAATATTTGTCTTTTCCTCTGATGTATACAATCTTAACTTTCAACCAATTTTGTGGTAAGATGGTATTACAGTGTGAAGTAGGAAGATACACAGGGCCAAAGGACCCACTTAGGCAGAGAGATGTTTGGAGAACAGATCTTTGGGGGCAGAAGAGACTATCTGGGTTAGTTAGTAGCAATATAATGAGAAAAACAGCAACAAGGTCTTACCCGCCAGCTAAAGGAATGAAGCGCCTTTCTGCTGGGCCACTCTGGGAAGCACAGTGGCTCTGGGCCTCTCAGGAAGAGGGGCATGGCATAGAGAGAACAAGAAACAAGCTATCATGCAAGTCAAGGTCTTTCTGGAAGTTTCCAGAAGTTTTCCCAAAGCAAGGCAGTTGCAGCCCAACAAGCCGGGAAGGTGTACTCAGAATGGACAGCAGTGAGATGACAACTTACCGAGGTGGAGTTGAGAAAGAATTCCGGCTGCTTCCAAGACTCTGCAGCCACTCATCTGGGAGCCAAGGGTAGAAGTGAGAGCCTCTGGGCTCTCCCCCGACAGTCCAGGTTGGGGGAAAAAGCGTTCGGTGCTGGTGACAGGGTGAGGTTTGCAGAATGGGGTAATCAAGGAATTAATCCTCGGTGTTAAGATACAGTCTAAATGCTTATGGGGAAAACGTGACTTTGAGCCCTGCAGTGGGGCCCTGGGCCCATGTACACCAAGGGAACACATTAGCCTGGGGCAGTGGACATGGGCTCCTTCCCAGTTTCCTCCAGAGTCCACGGGCCTGTCCCATTAGCCTTTGTATGTGTAAGCTTAAAAAAGGAGGACATGAAGGTACCTGGTCCACAAAGACCTTAGGAAATCTGGGCCACCTGCTTTTACTCCTCCTCCTCTTCTTTCTTTTTATATTCTGAGCCAATCTAATACAAGGTATGAAAAAAGTAGAAAATGAGCCCTCCACGTGTGCTCCAATTACCCCTTATATCTATGCTTACATTTATGTAAATATTTGACATGTTCCTTTTTATACTATTTCTTCTTAAATGCTCTCCCCTGTGCAGGGAATGACAGGAGGTCCTAGTAGTTGATTCATCCCTTCCACATACGGAAGCTACCCCCAAAGTTTGCTACTAGGATACGTGGGTATAGCTTCTCCTGTGTGTATACGTCCTGCCTTTGGTCTCCTGAGTTGTCACTTCTGCTCAGAAGGGACTTATCAGTTTCCTGTTGCCACATGCTTAACCTGATGCTTGTGGCTGTTTTCCCCTCAAATTCCACAGCCAGATCTCACAGTTTAAAGTGTAATGGGTATTGGCTACAGATTATCCAAAAAGATGTCAGAAAAAAATTGCTGGTTAAGCAAGGCTAGTTATTTTTTGTCTTATTGCAATAAAGGAGAATATCAACTTTGCAGAATCTGGTGGTGTCTCAGAGGGGGGAAGTCAGGGGAAGATTATTTAGAGTGTTAGAGCCCGTGCTAGGTGATTTTAAGGTGGGCCTTGCAAAGGCAGAGAACTGGTTGGAATTAGGTCCATAACTGTGGATTGGCAGGTACAGAGAGGTGTGGGGCTAAAAGTGAGCTTTAATGTGTGACCTGTTAGTCTAAAAGTTAGCTAGTAGTTCTGAGACCTGATTTTGCAGGAGCGAGTATTTACTGAAACAAGTAACTAAGTTATTTTTGCCTGGGCCCAGCACTGTTTGGCTCAAAACCAGGAAATGATGCTTTATCCAGAATTGTTTCACACAGGAACAGGAAAATATATTAGTTTCAGTTCTTATGGAGTTGCAAAAGTTACTTATACTACAATTTAAACATGCAGAGAAAATACGATTTTGATATTTTGCCTATAACTGATCTGCTCTTCTGGGTGAGCTGGTTAGTGGGGAAATAACAGCAAAGTCAGGGATGCAGTCATTTAAACAGTCCCTTTAGCCTATACTCAGCCTCTCTAAGCAAAAGTGCTCAATCCCTCCCATTTTTCACATTTCCACTCTTGTCCCCAGCTCCTCTCCGAGATAGTGTCTGGGTGCACAAAGGAAGGGATGAGACTGTGTGTCTTCTTGGCAGAGGCAAAAAGGAACAAACAGCTCAGGGTTTTCTGGTTCCTGTGGTCTCCAGAACAAAGGCCCTTGGCCACCTGCTTGCTACCTATCCTGTGGGATTTTACAGCTAAGGTTGGCGGCCAGGCCAGTGTAACATGTGTTCTGATTCCTCGCTTGGTTCAGGCCTGACGGTTCTCTGTGGGTGCCTCTATCTCTCCTTAGCATTAGCTGTTGGTAATACTTCTAATTCTTATCCTCCTTTCTACTTCCCAAGGTGGGTGCCTACACCCTGGGCCTTGGTTTGCTTGGGATGCTCTAACAAGATACCACAGCCTGGGTAGCTTATGAACACTGGGAAAGTATTTCTCACGGTTCTGGGGGCTTGAAGCCCGAGAGCAGGGTGCCGGCATGGTTGGGTTCTGGTGGAAGCCCTCCCCCACGTGGCGGGCTGCTCCCGGCTTGCTGTGTTATCACAGGCCTGAAGAGGCTGGGATCTCTGTGGGGTCTCTTTAATAAGGGCACTAATCCCATTCATGAGGGTTCCACCTCATGATCTGAGCACCTCCCCAAGGCCCTACCACCTAATACCATTGTTTTGGGCCTTCAGATTTCAACATATGAATTTGGGGAGAACCAATATTCAGACCAAAGTATCCAGCCATAGGGACCCCCAGGTTAGACTAGCTGGCTCCATTCTAAGCTTCTCGATTTCCCTTCTGTGGAAATAAATGAAGACCAGACAAATAAGAAAGGCAAAGATGGTTTATTTTGAGCTTGCTGTAGCCATGAAGTCAGCCATTATGCCTGGTGTTTTGGCAGAAACTCAAAGGCAGGCAGAGGAGTGGGAAAAAGAGGCAGCTTCAGCTATGCCCTGATTAGAGTGTGTGGCATGGGGGAGTTGTAGGCAGGCTAACGAGAGGCAGGATACCCTATGTGATTGGTTAGGGTTGCATACTTAACTTTCTCTGGTTGATTCTAAGTTGGAAGTAGGGACAAAAATTAGGGAAGCTGTCAAGACTTACTCAAGTCCTGGTCATTTGGGCTGATTATTCCAGAAACTGTTGTTTAGTTTCCTGCATTGCCACTAGAAAGCGCAATCTGGTTCCCTTCAAGAATGACTTATAGCAGGCTGTCTTCCTAGGCTGGTTATTATAGATAAGGGGCTGGAGTTCTGGACAGATTGCTGCAGACTTTGGGTCAGAGTTCAGTTTTTAAGCATGGTGTGGCCATTATCCATTTGTATATTCCATCTTCCGCTACCATAGAGGGGCCGACATAGTCTCCCAGACTAGATCTCACAGAAGTGCAAACGAGATCCCGTCTCTAGCCCCACCCTATCCCCTTAGCAATGCTGGCCTCCTCTATTTCATCTCACTGCCCCCTGGCCTGGTGTTTGCATCAACACCTTTCCGGTATCCCTAAATATACCCCTTCCCTCCACTCTCTTCATCGCAGAGGATGGGAAGGGGGGGGCTTTCCTAACTTCCCCAGGGCATCTCCTCCTTTCGTATACAGAAAGCCTCAAGTCCTAGTTGTATCTCCAGGAATAAGTTTTCCTACTTACAGAAGAAATCCAAGATCCTGGTGCCTCTGGTTGGTGCTTAGTAAGTCAAAGGAAGAGATAAAGGAATTCAGATGGGTCTCAGAAAAAAATAATCTTCTTGCAAGGCTACTATCTTGTATCAAATCTGATCTTGAATATCGCAAGCTGAATATCAATTCTTTTTTTCTCTTTGCATATCGTGTGTGACACATCCCCAGACCTCTGAGCAGTTGACCCTGGAACCAGTTAAGGCCTCTGCAACCCAAAAGGGAACATTACATTAAAATTTTTACAAAATGTGTCTCACATTTGGTAGTCTTTGTTATGTTCACACAGAATTTTTTTGTCCTCCTTACTTCAACTGGTTCCTTTGGGGGAATGGTGGTTACTAGGGAGAAATGAAGTGATTTCTTGTGCCCTGCTTAGAAATGATCTCTTCCTCTTCATTGTAAGTGCTGGAGTATAAAGTCTCTTCTATCCTTTTAGTATGGGGCTCCATCTTCACAAAAGGGTCTCCATTGGCTTTTCTTTTTCTTCCCCATCATTTGAGCTTCCCTCCCCCACTTAATGTAATCTTAATGGAAAATAGATCTGCAATCCATTGTTTTTAAGGATCTCATTCAGAGGGCTCCCTACTTACCTCCTTCCCCCTTGGCTGCAAAGCTCTCTTGAAAGTTTGTGTGCGCACGTGTGCATGTAATAAGAGGCCCTCTATCCCTCCCCTCGTGTTGATTGCTCTTGCAGACCACATGTAATAATAATTTTATATCTGACTTTGGCTGTTACTTCATTCCCTCTAGTTCTAACCCATTATTTTACATTTTCAGAGGCTCATTATGACTCATTGGGCAGCCAAAGAAACATAATGAGTCCAAGATGATTGCATATGGCGGTGCTCCACAAATAGATATGAAACAGCTCATGAAATCTATAAATGTCCTTACTATCCTGGGTGCATTATAAATCTATGAATCAATAATTCAGGCAAGTTTTTTTATCCTCTCTAAAAGTCTAGCTTTCTGGACATTTTTTGCCCCCTGGAAATGGAAGTTATATAAATATTGAGAAAAGAAAGCTGAGAGAGAGAGAGACAAGGATAGAAAGAAAGATGGAGAGGAATACAAAGAAAAAAAGAAGAAAGCAATAATTATTTTAATAGTATAAGCTGTTTCTCATATCTTCTTGACAGTTGTCCCCATAAGGAATAAACAGTGGTAGACACAAAGTATATGTTAAGTGAGCAAAAAAGTTTTGTGACCATTTTGGATTGAATTTACCCACTGGTTTTGATAATAACCTTTACTGAATATTTTTACTGTGTCTGGACCAATGCATACATCCACTCATTCATTCTTACATATGGGGAAGGAACTGATATTATCCCCATTAGTTGGGTAATAAAACCAGAGCTATCGATGGAAGAGCAATATACAAGCTAATGTTTGATTAAAGCTAATAATCAGAGGGAATTAATTAGTACCCTGAAAAAAACAAACGAAGAGTGAATTGAATTTGGACCCCCCTTTGGGATTTCCCCTGTTGATGATTGATTCTACCATCTACCAACTTGCCAAATCCCCAAACCTGGGAATCTTTTTAGACTCACCACCATAAAGAGTTCCCCACCAAATTCTCACCATTCTTCAATAGCTCTCAGATATGCTGAGTCCTCCCCCACCATGAACAAATTACAAATTGTCATAGATTCTTGCTTTGGTCATTGGATAAACTTGCCCACCAATCTTCTTGCTTTAGCCCTCCTTTCTCCACACTCACGAAAGAAACCTTCTAAAATACAAACCTGATCATGTTTCTATTCTGCTTAAAACCTTTCAGTTATTTCCCCTGTCTTCAGGATAGAATCCAAACTCATTGCCAGGACATACAGCACGATCTCACCTTTCCCTCACCCTCCATCCTCATCATTTGCCATCCCCTCTCCCCACCAGTTCTTCCCTCCAGTTATCTAGAACATTGCACCTTCCCCAGGATGTTCTTGTGTCTCTGAACCTCCACACGTTGCTTTCTGAAATTCTCTGTCCTTTCTCATCATTTCTTTGGCTGGCTACCTGCAAGACATCTTTCAAGATTTAGCTTTGTTTTTCTCTGGGACGCTTTCCTGTTTCCTGCCTTCTCTCCGTCTCACTATTCCTGATTACCTTCCGTGTACACACATCTCAGAAGTGAGTTTCAGGCCTGTATTAGCCAGAGTCCCAACAGGAAACAGATGGCACCCTCTGATCAGTCTAAACTGAGGAGGATTTATTTCCAAGGGATGAGTTATGAAGCTGTGGGTGAAATTAAGTGAACCCACAGGGACTGAGGCAGAAACTGGGCAGCAGCATAGCTGCCAGTATCCCTAAGTCAGAGGCGAGAAAGTGTGGGAGAGAGTAGGTCGGATGACGATAGGTAATGACTTTTGATTGAATCATCTTCCCAGGGAGGAAAATAAATACCCCTGGTCTCCCTTCCTCTCTTCCTCTGACCTTCAAAATGGTCCCCAATGATGGAAACCAACAAGAAGGCAGAGGGTCTGGGAGCCTTTATTGTTGTGGTCTGCATAGGACGGCCTCCCAGGGAAGAGCAAAGGGTAGTAAGAGGGGGGAAAGGCTTTTCCTCTACCCTCTTAAGTTGTTCCTGCGGCTGGGCCCAAGAATTAAAGTGACAAAAGACAGATTAACAGGAGAAAAGCCTACAGAGTTTGTCTCATGTTAATATTTTTACATGACACAGAGCCTTCATAGAGAAGAAATGAAGACCCAGATGGATAGGCCTGAGTGTTTATATACCATTTGCACAAAGAACAATAAATGGTGGAGATGTGACAAAATGAAGGAAAAAGGGATCTGAGGTAGGGGCAGTAAATTATGGGAAAGTGACTAGTTAATATAAGTGGGAAACAAATGGTACATAAGGGTTATTTTAGGGTTAGTTTGTAGATTCATCTTGGTGTCACCTCCCCATATTGGATGATAAACCTATTCACCTCTTTCTGGTGCGGGGAAAGCACCTTTCTCTGGGAAATTTGTGTCTTCCTTTTAAGGTAGGAAGGGTGAGATAGGAGAGCCCTTCCTACATCTAATTTTCAAGTGCTTTGAGCTCAGAACAATCAGTATTCTAGTGACATATTTTGGAGTGGTATGTTCTGGGTCAGAAGTGTATCTGGCAGGACACTGCGCCCTACATCTGTGACCCGTGGCTCTCCACACACACCTCCATGATCTTACACCTCCCACTAAACTCTAATTGTTGACTGCTTGACTTTTTAAAGGGTCTGTCTGCTACTTGGAAGGGGTTGGGGCTTTCATCTCTTTACCCCAGTGCCTGCCACAGTGACTGGCATATAATGCTAGTCAATAAGCGCTGTGTAAAATGAAGTAACACAATTTTGAATGTAGATAGTGCCTGAATTGTTAGAAACTTTAGAGATAATTGAGGCTTCTCTTATTTCAAAGATGAAAACACAAAAATAAAATATGATACATCCAATGCAGTACAATGAACTTGAACAGCAACACCAAAAAGATGAAGGAAGTGAAACCCAGCGGTAAATGGATCTGTTCAAGGGTTGAAGTTAATAAGTAGTAAATTCAAGACCAAATTCCACTTCTACTGATTCCTAGTCTTCCTCTGCTACTTAATTTTAGCTGCAGTCTCGGGTTTTACATTGGAAGGAGAATGCACATGCGTTTCCCCTGAAACCAAGAGTCTTGTATTTTGGCAACAAGAGAGAGACAGCAAGAAGGGTTGGATCTGCCTGCTTGGATTCCTTTGCCAAAAGCAATCTCTGAGCCCTCTGGATAAGCAACACTTTCAAACCTAGCAAAGTGCCAGGAGTTGGCGTCTTGAAATGAAGCTCAGGACTAGGAATAATAACACATTTACACCATCTACCCCCGGTGGTGGGTGGTGAGGGTGGTTTCACTTTAACATCCCATTAGCACATTATCCTCAGTTTCCAAAGCATTCTCGGTTGCAGACCTACAGGTGGTGATGGCGGGTGGGCGGGGGATTGGTAAAATGTTCCCCAGTTGGGAGGCAAAGCTGTTGGTGCTTCCTCTCTCGATGATTCAGCGATCGGCTGTCGCTGCTGTTCTCTTCCTGGGAAAAGCAACCATTGCTTTGGAAGTGACTGCATGCCAGGAGCAAAAGACGAGAGCATTCATCCCACTGGATTCGAATCATCTGTTTATATATCTGCCCTCAGGGAAATGTGTGCTCTTTGAGAGCAGAGGTCATGTCTTCTGTCTAGATAACCCCAAACCCTGGTCAGGTGTCTAATACATCGCCAGTGCCACCCCAAAGAAGGAAGACAATACTGGGTGGGCTTGAGTGCTAAGGGCTAGATCCTAAGACCTGGAATTCTTAGCACTTATATGTCCCCTCACCCCTCTACAGAGGTGGTTCTCTCAGTGTCACGTGGCTGATGTGATGATTCAGGAAGATCAAGCAGTTGAAACTCTGTGTGACCTGAATTAATAAAGGGTAGCTATGGTTCACAGCTATAGTCTGGAAGCCGTCGGCTAACTGCATGACTTTGGACAAGTTCAACCATCTATATGAACCTCAGCAGTGAAGGATAAAGCTTGGAAACTATGACTTATATAAGGATCTTTCCCCTTCTGAAATTCTTTAAAATTTTCCTGCTGTCAAAACACCTCAGCTCTCTCCTTTGGCAGTCCATGAAGCTCCCACTAAAAGAATAAAGGGGGAACTGTGTGGATTTATGATCACAACCTATTTTGCTACTGCCAAAAGAAAAACAGCACTGAATTTTTTAGTTTCTCAGAGGACATGCCTTGTTTGGAAATCGTCTTCCTTCTTACATTTTCAAAAAGGAAAAATAAAATAAGTGGAAGAGCCATCACATTCTGTGCATAACTTTTCTACTCATAGGCAGAATTTTTAATGCTTTTTTTCTTCCTTCCCTGGAGGTATAAGGGAGAATTCCCATAACTGGAGGAGTGTGGAAGCCTGGGACTGTGGTAGAATGCAAGTGTGATTGTGAGAGTTCACTTAATTCATTAATGTGTGTGGCTTATGAAAACCACTTTTCCAAAAATGAGCTTTGTGGGAAGGAGAAGGCAGCAGGGACATGGATGTGTGGGGGAAAAGGAGGAGTAAGAAGTGCCAAGAGAGAAGGAAGTCTTACTTGTTACTAAACGTTGAATCCCATGTAATAGTGCGTCATGAGCCAATTCAAGGAAATTAAAATGCAAATCGGGGGAGTGCAAATCTATTAGATGCAGATATGATGTATTAACACTATTATTGTCCTATTTTTATACTAACTGAATATTCTCCAATGACTTAAGATTGAGGAAACTAAGCAACACACCTTTCTCACTTTTTATATTTTCTCAAACAAAATGGCAGTAATATAATAACATTGTGCTTTCTGTCAACACTGTGAATGAGTTCAGAAACCCAACTGCTTTAGTTAGGGTAACACTAACTGCTGTAACAAATTAACCCTAACTCTAGCTACTTAACACAGCAGAAGTTTATTTCACATTCACAGAAGAGTCCAATCAATAAAGGTATTCCTAGTAGGTACACAACTTTCCTCAGTGAGATAGCTCAAGGGTTGAGGCACCGCACATCTTAGAAATTACATCTCACAGCTTTCTTATCTCGCAGGAACTAGAAGTCCTTACTTAGTATGTAGCCACGGAAAGAGGAAATGAGTGTGGAGAAGCTTCTGGATTGGCTCCGAGTGACAAATACTCATTGTACACGTAGTCTATTGGCCCAACTCGGACTTGGCCCAGCCACCTGGTGGATAGTCTGGTAGCATTGCTTTCTCCCAGCAGCGACACGTCACTAGGTAAGCAGGAGCATCCGTTTTGACAAACAGCCCTTGATGCTCTGCCCACTTAATCTTCATCACTCTCAGACTTAGAAAAATGGCAACACTTCCTTGTCCATTGAGTGTAACTTTTTTTCTAAAGAGTTTTAAAGCAGACCTCTAACTCTTCTTTCTGTAAAACCCACGATTCAACGGGAAGGGCCCACACAAGCACTGCCAGCTTCCTTAGACATCTGCCTCTAGGCTTCCCTTCATTCTTCTCCCTCCACCTCTGTTCGGAATCCACTTCTTTTCAGGTACCAGTGCCCAGCTGCTGTGTTTTCTTCTTACTCTTGTTATCCTTCTGCATCTTTTTACCTCAGGAATCTCCTCTCTGAGGAACACTTCTTTGGAAAGCTTTGTCTCTCTCAAAGGCAATCCAAGCATCACAAACGAGTGGAGACATAACTTTCCTTTAAAAAAACCTCTTGACAGTCAGAGCCCCTGAATTATACCCAGGACATCCCTGACAGTGCCTATACTCATCAGTAACCAAAGTCTTCCCTGTCTTCACGTATAAGTCAGAGAATGTTAGAGTCAACTCACTTTTTAGAGGTGCAGAAACTAGTTTGTGAAGAACCAGGCTTGAGATTTGGGAGTCCTGACACTCTGTTAGTGTTCTTCTCATGCTATCATTAGTCTTACGAACATAGGGGGCCTAATGAGTCAATACCAGCAGACATTCAAGACCCATGGAAGAAATACCTAAGTGATTATGTTTATATGTGATAGGTGTGGTTTTTTGTTTGGTCCTTCTCGAATTTCCATTTCCCATCCAAATCTTTTTATTTCTTGGAATGTGAAATATCATTTTAGGTCCCACAATATTTTCATTAGGGCATGGTATTTGGGGGGGTGACTAGTCAGTAGTGGGTTCCTTTATATTTGTTACACAATTGCTAGTGCTCACACAAATTTTTAGCATCAGAAATACCTAGAAATAAACCTATCAAATATATACAAGATATCAAAGAATCTAAATATTATTGAGAGAAATTAAATAAGATCTAAATATATTAAAAAGTGCATTATGCTCATGAATTGGAAGGCTCATCGCTGTAAATAGGTAAGATCTCTCCAAACTGATCTGCAGAGTCAATACAATACCAATCCAAGTCGTCCCAGGAAGTTGTTTTGAGGAAATTGCAAATTGACCCTAAAATTTACATGGAGATGTAAAGTGTCAGAAATACTAGGGACAATCTTGAAGAAAAATAGTGGAAGGATATCATGAGTCTCTCTAAAAATGCACCAATTTGAACAGAGTAGCATTGGTCATGGGCTAAAAAAACAGATGAATGGGACAAAATAGAAGACTCATGCATATACATATACTTGATATATAACACTACAGAGGCATGGGAAAGGACAATCTTTTTCAGTAAACAAGATTTACTTAATTGGCTACACATATAGAAAAAAATTAGTCTTGATTTCTACCACAAATTATATACAAATGTCAATACCAAATGTGAAAGGCAAAATGACAAAATTTCTAGAACAGTTTGGCAAATTTTTTCTGTGACAAGCCAAAGAGTAAACATTTGGGGCTTTGCGGGCCGTCCAGTCTGCCACTGTAGAGCAAAAAGTCATAGAAAATATGTAAACAAATGAGTGACTGTGTCCCAGTAAAACTTCATTTATAAAACAGGTGGTGGAATAGATTGGACCACAGTCCGTCCTAGTTTGCCAACCCCTGTCCTAGGATATAACTTTGGGGAATATTTTTATGACTTTGAGGCAAGAAAAAAAAAGTTCTTAAATAGGCATAAAAAGCACTAATCACAAAGGAAAAGACATGAGATTCCTTCAAATCTGAAATGCTCTGTTCATCAGAAAATATTATTAAAAGAGTGAAAAGACAATCTATAGAGTGGAAGAAATTACTTGCAATACATATGACTCATATCCAGGATATATAAGACCTCTAAATCAATAAGGAAAAACAACCCAATGACCTGATCAGACACTTCACAAAAGAAGGTAACCAATTTGACAATAAAAATTATTAAAAAAAATTTTTTAAAGGTATTCAACTTCATTAGTCATCAGGGAAATGAAAACTAAAACCACAATGAGACCCCACCACATATCTACCAGAATGACTATACAGACAGTCCCTGGCTTATGAGGCTTTGACCTAATGATTTTTCAACTTTATGATGATTTGAAAGTGATATGCAATCAGTAGAAACTAGTAGTTTGAATTTTGTGTTTTGATCTTTTCTCAGACTAGCAATATGTGGTACTATCCCCTCTCGTGATGTGGGGAAGGCCAGCAAGCTACAGCTCTCAGTCAGCATGTGGTCACAAGGGCAAGCGACTGATACACTCACGCCATTCTGTTCCCACGGAGCCATTATGGTTTTCACTTTGGGTACAGTATTCAATGAGTTACATGAGATATTCAACACTTTATTACAACATGGGCTTTGTGTTAGATGATTTTGCCCAACTGCAGGCTAATGTAAGTGTTCTGAACAAATTTAGGGTAAAACAGGCTAAGCTTTGAAGTTTAGTGGGTCAGGTATATTCAATGCATTTTCTACTTTCGATATTTTCAACTTTCAATGGACTTCTCAGGATGTAACTCCATTGTAAGTTGAGGAAGATTTGTAATTTAAAAGGCACAATACCAAATATTAGCAAGGATTTTGAGCATACACACTGCCAAATGGAAGTGTAAATTAACATACCCATTTTGGAAAACTTTGGCAAATTTCTCTCAGTTGAATGTATGTACTCTCTGACTCAAAAATTCCACCCCAAGGCATATACCTACCTCCAGACATATGTACCAAATATGTACAAAAAATAATGTTCACGGCAGAATTATTCATAATAGCTTCAAATTATAAACAACCTAAATGTCCATTAAATGGATAGTAGAATGGATAAATGCATATGGTATATCATAGAATGGAATACTATATAGCAATGAAAATAAATAAGCTATTACATACAAGTACGGGGAAAACTTCCAACCTCATGTTAAATAGCCAGACCTGAAAGAATATACAATGTATAATTCTGTTTATATGTGGCCGGACCAAAACACAAATAAAACTACCATGTGGCACGATAGTGGTGGTGATCTTTGGAGAGAAGAAAGGGGGTGATAATTTCAGGGAACCTGTGGGGGACTTCGTGGGTGCTGATGTTGTTTGATTTTTTGACCTGGGTATATAAGTATGTTCATTTTGTAAAAGATCATTAAGCTATACATTTATAAACTGTGTACTTTTCTGTATGTACCTAATACTTCATGCAAAAGGTTTTAAAAATCTATTGGAGTAAAAAATATATATATATTGCTTCTCTTTCAATTACATGTTTCCCTCCCAGAGTAGGACAAGACACAGTAGCTATATGTATGCTTAGATAAAATTAAAAAGCAGCTAGACAAAGGGACATGATTTGGAAATGTCTACGCAAAGACCCAAGATGGTTCCAATATATTTAACTTGAAAGGTCACCTGGTCTAGTGACCACCGCACCGAAGGAACAGTTTCTGGATACCTCCAGAAAGGTTCATCTCAGAATTACCACGTCAAGTAAGTGAGGTCATGGAGTCAGAACTGTAAATGCAGTTCTGTTCTTCTGGCAACTGTTTCTGCTGGTCTTCCTCTTTCTGGGCACTTTCCACACTTAAGTCTGATAGGAAGTGGTTTTACTCACAGGCAGGTGGCTTTCTATACCAGGTGGCTTAGACTTCGGTCTCCCTAGAGAAGGAATGGATGATTGGATGTATTTGGGGCTCTATTGTTTTTTCATAGGCAGCAGCGGAGAACTTGATTCCTGAGTCCCGGAACTTTAATCTTCAGAAGATAAATAAAGGAATTTTGATCTCCCCAATCAGAATAGAAGAATAATTTCATCTCCTTCATATTTGCCTCTTCTAATCCTTGAACTCTTACGCGGTGTCTAATTGAGCTCTCCTAAATTCCTTTCCTCTAAGTATTCCACAGTAGCTCAAGCTGTCATTACTGGTGTTGAGAACATTCTTTGACTTCTGTCAGTGTCCCGTGGAAGCTAACCTCGGTGCCATGTTTTCATAAGCTTTGGCAGTTGAGAGAATGCTGACTAGGTGGCAATTAGGGAACATTTTAAACCTGTCATCTTGAGCGTAGCTAAATAGAAAAAGCACAAGCTTTGGAGTCAGACAGATCTAGGCTCAAGTACGGTGTCCAACAGCTGCTAGTTGCTTGCCCATGGACAAATCGACTTATCATGCTTCCTATGAGTTTTCTCAATTCTAAAATAAATAGTGCTCATCTTACAGAGATGTTGTATGAGAAGTGTAAGACAAACTGTGTAAAGTATAATGACCAGCCCAGAGCATTAATAATAATTAATAATTATAACACTTAAATAGCATTTCCTATGTACTAGGCATTGTCATATGTGCTGTATATATGTTGACTCATTTCATGTCAGGAATCTATGAGATAGGTCCTGTTAATATTACCATTTCATAAATGAGGACCCAAAGCACAGAGAGGGTAAGAAACTTTCCCAAGGTCAGACAGTTACAAAGTGGCAGATTGAGGAAGCAGACCCAGGCCATTTCGCTGTAGGGTCCATGTTCTTATCCACAACACCAAACTGGTTTCTTACCCCTAAAGTGGAGGCAATAAGGCATAGATGACTTGCTTAAAGAAACTCTTGTTTCATCTCTGTGTCACAAATCTTAACGGCTTGTTTAATTTTTACAGTTAGAAAGAGAAGAATAAAGGAGATTGCTCTATGTTTTCCTCCATTTAGCAGTTCCCCCATGTCTTGTGTGCACCTACTCATTGAAAAGTCATAGAGAATGGGCCTGCTTTGGTGAGCTCCCATGTATCAATAAGCACACACTGAGCACCCATGGCGTGCCGAGCACTGTGCCAGGCAACAGGGACACAGTGTAAGTCAGCTTCCGCACTCGCCCTGCCTCCCATTGGAATTCACAGTCCAGGTAGAAGCACTGTGGCATAAGGTCTGAAGAATAAGCTTTGGACTATAGACGGATCATTGCTTCTACAGCCCCGCTACTCCGTCAGCTTTCAGAGAGGCTTGTGTGAATCCAGAACCCAACCCAACCCAACCCAACCCAACCCAACCCAACCCAACCCTCATTTCCACCAAGAGAGCCTCCCACAGCCTGAATTTGCTTTTCTGGTTTGCTCCGGAAACAGCAACTCTACTGTTCTTCACACCTGGCCACACTTGCCAGCAGCCGCTCATGACCTTCCAGAAACGACTTTGCTTTTACAGACAGAACAGGCTTTAATTTTAACCCCCTTCCTTCTTTTTAAATCAAAAATTAATTAAGACACCATTGCAAGCACAGAAATCATACTCTGGCTGACGAGACAAGAAAGAGAACAGAAAAGAAAAAGCACGTTTCATTGTCTGCCGCTCCTGGGCTGGCGGTCCTCAAGAGTTTTACTGAGGTTGGCATTCAAGACAGTCCCTCCTCCCGTGCACACACTCCTGCTGAGGGTGGACGAGCCTCACCGGACCTTCCTCGGGTCTGTGGGTTGAGGGGAAAGGCAGGCTCCGAGGGGCATACCTGACACAGCTTGAGTGACATGCCACCGGCACAAGGCAAATGTTGCTGCTGCTCGTGGACCTCATCTTTCCTCTGCACTGTTTCACCTCTCGCCTTCCCACAGAGCCTCTTCTCTTGACAAAACTAGGAGGCTTCCTCCCTAGGAATAGGACTGCATGAATATCCAGGCCACCATTACGAGGCCATCAGGCCTTGCCAGCAATGACTGGGACTTGGGAAGCTTTCCTGACACTCGTCTTCCTGTTTGTTCTGCCCCCATAAGCCCTACTGTAAGTGGTGTGTGTGGAGACGGGGTGACCCACAGGACTACTGAATGTCAGCCTCTAGGCTTCTGGGCCAAGCCTGTATCTTCAGAACTTTTGCTGAAGTGGGCCAAGGGCACCAGGGACCACAACAAGCCCACACTTTGCCCAGTGATCTGTGGGAAGTTTCCCGCCGTGCAGGTCACATTGAGACCACGACTGCTGTTCCTTCTAATAACCTAGGCTCCTGGAGTTTATGCCAAGGGGTGGAGGACAAGCTCTAGGAGCTGTAGTTCTCCAAATCAGCACCATTTTCTCCCCTCCTTGCAGGATGTCCTCCTGCTGGCTGCTCTGTGGAGCAGCAGGAGTTAATTCCAAGGCTCACAGGGCCCTGAGGGAGGAGAGCATTGGCAGCTCCCCGCAGGGAGCGTGGGGAGTTTCTGCACAGCTCTCTTGAGGACTGATTTTCTGCTGGACTTCCTAAGTGTCAATGAATTACCAGACCCTGGGGAGACAATAAGAAAGGAACTGAAACTATTTTTGGAAAGTTTTCCAAAGTTGGTGAATACCATATAAGACCCCCATTGGCGTGGATTTTTGCTATGCTAGAGGGAGGGGGAAACACGAGGTGACTGTCTAGTTGGAAGCTTGGGCCAAGGCCTGCATTATTCTGAATTAAGACTGAGGAAGCAGAACTTCCCCCAGGGCCTTGCTGCTGACTGTGAGCTGTGATTTTCCAGAAGACTCCGTGGAGTGGGGGAACAGTTGCCTCTTATGCTTATGCAACAGGATGATAGATTCTTCCCTCTATGAATCTGTAAGCAATGACCTGGGGGCCTGAATTCTACAGACGAGAAGCCATTTGAGCTGAGGGGAAGCAGGGTTGATTCTGGGTCCCTGAGCGGCCATTTCCTCTTGTGCCCCAGCTTGTGTCTTAGCTGAGACCCCCAAAGGTGGACTCTGAGTGGTTCACTTAAGGAATGCCCCCTGAAACCCTGCTTGGGAAGTCCACTGCCGAAGGGAAGGATGCCAGGTAAGGGTGCCGTCATGCAAAGCCCCAGGCAGGGAAGCAGAGAGGTGTGACTTCCCTGTGGTCCTGATGAGGAAAGCTGCAGTGTTTATACCCACTCCCAACTGTCACTCACTGGTCAGGAGCTGTCATCCCTGGAAGGATTCAATTCCTATTGCCGCCTACTAGAAGTAGGCAAGGTCATTCCTGGACCTGAGGGTAGCGCAATGGCCAAAGCACACGTGGAGCTGGAGTGCATGAAAATGAAAAAGGGTTCCCAAGGGATATGGGCAGAGTGCTGACTGCATGGGCTATAGCTTGTCCCATTAGCCCTGGGCTGACAGGTCATTACTTGCGGTCAGGTGTATATAGAGTAGGTACAATTATCTACAAGCAATTTTGCAGAAGCAATCCATGGTGGCACAGGTTCAGAAGCATCTCTGTGGTCACCATTGATTCGTGAGTGCCCCAGACCCTGCCACTGGTACCAGAGTTATTATCAACCAGGGGTCCTCTGGGGTTCTGCCCTTTGTTTCACTTTAACTTGCTCTGGTTCACATGCCCCACTGCTTGACTGCATGGAGGTGGGGGGTGCACCAGCTGAAGGACAGCAATGTACGTGTCTGTTTTCTCCTCTGTTTCCACATCTGGAAAGAATGCATAAAGCCAAATACCAAAGAACCAGCATATCTTTCTCAGCTTCCTAGCCATCCCTCAGTCCGGAGTTCCTAACAACAAAGTAGGAGCCATCTGGATTATCCATGTCCAGCCAGTCTGCTCACGTGACCCAAGTGTGTGACTCGAGTGCAGTCTGTCACTGAGCCAGCACTGCAGGCAGAAACTTCTGAAGGCACGGCCTTGACATTCAACAGTGAGAAAGAGCATCTTGAAGTCTGAAGCTTAGCTCTCAGCCTCTCAAGTGTGGCATGCCTTGTGGTGGCCTGCCAGCCTGGAAAGGAACAGAGAAATGTGCTGGGCAGGCGGACCTAGGATCAGTTTGACCTCAGGCTGCAGCATTTGGAGCCTGGTAGGGAGGAAGGGAAGTGAGGCACAAGCCGGGAGCAGAAATGCCCCAACTACTGGTTCGGTGCAGATGCAAATCCTGCTAGTGAGACCACCCCACCATGGAGCCTCTGATCCTTGTCAAGCCTCTTCCTCAGACTAAAAATAATTGCTCATATATAAGCAAACATAAATGTATTTTTAACATGCTTCAGAAAACCACCTTCCTGTAGGGTTCAGGGCTTTCTCTCCAAGTCAACTGGCAGATCACGAAAGCAACGGCAACGTCTTGGAACTTTCCACCACAGACAGGCAATCATCACCCCAGGTGACATCTAAGGGTCGGTGCTGAAGTGACTCTGTGTTGAGAGATTAGAATCTCTAACTGCTTTGGGGTTTCCGAAGGTTAAGAGAGGCCAGAACCTAAGAGAGGGGTGAGAGCTTAAAACTTCAGGGTGAATAGCTCCAGAAAGACCCACGTTCTTTGAGGGTCATTCATGTGGCTTCCTGAGGAAAGTTTTAGAAGCCAGAGCACGGTACTGTTGAAACGTTAGCCAGCGGAAACAAAGGAAGCCTGTCGCTTGGCCTGGCAGCCGGCTGGTTGGCAGCTTCCAGATGGAGATGGTATTTCCCCGTGAGTGCAGGCAGACACGGAAGAGAAACTGACCAACTGACACCCACCGGAAAGGTTTTTTCATTATAAAAAATGTATTTCTTTTAAAGGCATACACACAGCAGACAGTTTCTAAGTAATCGCTTCTGTCTAATGAAATAACACTGTGTGCCTGCCAGGGTGGTCTTTTCTAACCCACCTATCAGATATCAGACACCTCTCACCTCTTCTTGGCACTTACCATTCAGAGAAAGGAAGAGATTAGGGTCAAATAAGGACTTGTGTTGAGAGGACACCGTATGTTTTTCAAAGAGTGGCCCACAGCCCCAAGAGACAAAGATAGGAATAATTAGGAAAATACGCAGGATAAAGAAACACAGATAGAGAGGGGCTAACATGTGCCCAGAGTCAAATGGCTTTGAGCTACTCAAGGGACAGAGGCATTTTGCTGAGTGTCAAAGATAAGGTTGCTCGAAGGTTAGGGGCTTCTTGGGTGATGACCTAAGGCTTCTTGCTCTTGTGATGAAATGGTGGGAGCTCAGTCCCGTGGCACAAGAAGTGTGCTCAGGAAGGCAGCGCTCTGGCCTGCCGAGCCCAGGTCCACTCCCAGCCCCCTGCCTCTGCCATTAGAGCTATCAGGCAGGTTCCTTCACTCTGACCTTCAGCCCGGACAATGTAATCTCTGTTTGTGGGTGAAAAGAGCAATTCCCCTCACAGCACCCACATCCTCCCTTCTTCTCCGCCCAAGGAGAGAGCTGACAGGAGGCAAGACCCAGCCTGCCCAGAGATGGAGTTTTGAAACGTGACGTAATGTTGGTTCCCCATCTATGACTGAAACCAGAGGTTGCTTGGCAGGGGCCGGGCAGAAGGAGAGCGCCGGCTTTGAGATTTTCTGTTTGGTCTGGATGTGTGCCAACCTTACTCTCAAATGAAAACTCTCTCAAAATGTTCTTTTACCAAAGCGTGCATGTGTGTGTGTGCTTCTGGGGTAAGGGTAAGGAAGGGGGTTTGGGGAGGGCAGCTTTGATGCAGCTAAATTAGGCAACTAAACCTTAGCTGCAGCTTTCGGACCCTCGTGATTCCCCACTGAGAGGAAGGATCCTTACTTCCCAAATTCTCAGATTGTGTCTTTCAAACATAGGTCAGTCCAGGTGTGTGACTGGACACCCAGGCATCAGTTGTCTGCCTGCCACTAAGATGGTTGCTGCCAGCCTTCCTGAGTCTCTTCACCTCTCTGACCCTCAGCTTCTTCAGCTGTAAATTAGAGGTGCGAATCCGGGGGCAGGCATCCTCCCATTTGGGGCTCGTTTTAGTGCTGTCAGTAGCGCATGGGATTTCTGACTATCAGTCACACATGCTTCCACAATGGATTTGAAAAAAATGAGAAATGTGGAGTGGCTCGGTTCATTTCATTTCTGTCTTTTCCAAAGGACTTTTCCTATTTCATTCAACTGCCTCTGCGGTAGTGTGAAAACATATGTCTGCACAACAGATGAAACATTTGCATATAATAGCATTTTCACAGCAGTTAGTGTAAACAGGGAGAAACTTATCCTCTGCAAGTGACCAGGTGTGGCTTTTCGTGGGTGTCTGTGAAATGACAGATTGGCAATTTTTAGGGGGGAAAAAAAAAGTCTGTAGGAGAAAACCCTACCGGAAATAATATTTTTACCTGGAGGGGAAAAAATGCACTAGTTTGTGTATAGAAAATAAACAGCCCTCCAGAGCTTACATCCAGAAGAGACTTGGTTGCTTGCTCATCAATTGAGAAGGAATTGTTGATTACTGAGGTTAATGTTCTCTTACTAAAGTGAAAATATTGTATGTAATTAGGTTAAGAAGAGATTTCAGAAGAAAGGCTGACGATCTGAGTAATCGTGGAGTCAATACAGGCACATTTTGATTTTATTAGCTAGCTATTAGAGCAGTCTTTGGCATTTTATGAGTGACACGCGGTGTTAGGATGTTGCTGGGGAAAGTCATTTGTGTCCTCTGTCTGGACTAATTGAGCGACAATAATAAAACGCTGTTTTTAGATAAACAATGGGTGGCAGAGCTCCATGGTCCCTGCAGGGAGTGTGTTTATGTCTTTCAAAGAGCAACTGGCTGAGCTCACATGCCACAGTCATTTCACAGAGGAAAGTCAAGTCGTTTAAATCAACTAAATGGAGCGCAGTTTTGAAATGGAAATCAGTAATCCCAGTTTGGAGCTGCCTGGCTGTCAATGGGAAGCTGGAGGCCCAGACTGCCGGCTGGTTCCCGCCCAAGTCTCATTCAAAGGAAGGAGACCCCGTCGACGGCACGTTAGCAATACAAGGGAATAAAATATCCCATGTCATGCGTGCTGTGTGGAATGTGGGTGCCGAACAGGCTGACATGGAGATATCATCATAAACCCTGGCTGCGTACTTTAGCTCTGCTCCTTCTGTGCAGAAACAAGATGGCCCGAGAAAGATGGACAACTGGATGTTGTCAAGGACGACTGACGTGGGGGACTTGCCACTGTCCTCAGCCAATTTAAAGGCCTTTCTCTTTGGGAGCAGGAGTGGGTATTTACCTTCTCTCTCCTCCTCAAAATGTGCTCCTTCTTTTCTCACTCCATGCCTTCTAGAATAAAGAATATCTACCGATGATTCATTTTGTGTAAAGATTGAGATCTCTGGTCACAGACTAAACTCCTTACAGCCTGGTCTTCTGATAGAACATTCATCTTAACACCAGCTCACACAACACCAGGCTTTGGTAACCACCAAGGGACAGCTGGGGAGGGGGTGGGGTCTTAAGTCCTCTCTCTTCTCATCTGTCAGCCTTCCTCTGGTGGACTCAAACTGCCGCACAGTCTAGAGAGCCCTGCGCTGGCTTGGCAAACAGTTTCAGCATAGGTTCGCTGCACCCCGCGAACTAAATTGCACGCCCTGCAACTATAAAATTTTGTCGTCACCACTGAACTTTAGGAAGTTGGATGCAGCCAACAACTCTTGCTCAAGCACCTGCTGGGACCCAGGTCCTGTGCTTGTCGCTGGGGAGACATCCTCTCCAAAGGAAGTTGAAGTCTTGTAGGGACGCAGAGGCGGACAAGTACAATAATGGAAGATCGCTCTGGTGAGGCAGGTTCAGGCGGCCAAGAGTGGCTTCCTCCGTGTCTTAGATCAGGCCGCTGTAACAAAGTAGCCCAGACTGCGTGGCTTAAGCAACAGACGTTTATTTCTCACTGTTCTGGAGGCTAGCAGTCTAAAACCAAGGTGCCAGCAGATTTGCCTTTCGGTGAGCTCCAATCCTCAGCGGCCATCTCGCTCGCACAGTGGAGAGCGGAAGCTCTGCTGGCCCCCTCCTCGCTTATAAGGGCACTAACCCCATCCTGGGGCTCCGCCGTCAGGACCTCATCTAAACCCATTCTCCTCCCAAAGGTCCCACCATCCCATTAGGAGTCACGGCTTCCACATATGCATTTGGAGGGGTGCGGGTTAGAAACATTGAGCCCGAATCGCTCTGCCAGTGTATTCAGCCCCTCCTCCAGCTCCCTTTCATGGCACCATCTCATCCTGCTCAGCCTTGACTTTCTAGTCACCCCTGCTTCCCACTTTCTGTGCCAGAGTAAATTCTCTTGCTTCTTGATGGCTAAAAACCCAGCCTTCCTGCCCATTCCTCTGATCCACACCGCTATGACAGATTAGAACTATCTTTTCACCCAATCCGTTGTTGATGACCCTTCTGAGCCCTGCCTCACTGGTACGTCGCCCGTGACAAACTGCCAGGAAGACTTCTCTGCCTTCTCTTCAGGGGCCCCTTCCTGGTACTCCCCCATCTTGAACATATTTATAGTACTTCTTCAAAATGTATCTGTGATGGCTAATTTTATGTGTCGACTTGGCTAGGCTGTGGTGCCTTGTTTGGTCAGACATCAGTCTAGATGTTGCTCTGTGAAGGTATTTTTTAGATGTGATTATCACTTAAATCAGTAAACTTTGAGTGAAGCAGGTGGCCCTTCATTGTGTGGATAGGCTCTGAGGACAGAGCGAGGCACCAAAGAGGATTATTCTCAAGCCTTAAAATCTCATAGAATTCAGTTTGCTCAGTTTCAGGCTTGCTAGGGACTTGTGACCCCTTCTACTTTCCAGTGGTCCCCTTTTGGAATGGGAATGTCTATCCTATCCCTGTCCCACCATTGTAGTTTGGAAGTCGGTAGCTTGCTGTCTCTATCACAGGGTCACAGAGGGAGAGAAATTTTGCCCCAGGGTGAGTAACACACAAGGTCTCACCCATACCTTACTGAGATGAGATTTAGGACTTACAGTTGATTCTGGAACAGGTGAAGTGTTCCGGGGCTGTTGGTATAGGGTGAATGTATTTTGCATATGAGAAGGACATGAATTTCAGGGGACCAGAGGGTAAACTGTTATGGGTTAAAATGTGTCCCCTCAAATTCATGTGCTGAAGCCCTAACCTCAAGATGTGACTTTATTTGGAAATAGTGTCATTGAAGATATAATTAGTTAAGATGAGGTCATACTGGGGTAGAGTGGCCCCTGACCAATATGACTTACGTTCTTATAAAAAGGGGTGACTTGGACACAGATATACACACAGGGAACACCATGTGAGAAGTGGAGCCGTGCTGCCACAAGCCAAGAAATGGCGAGAAGCTAGGAGAAGGACCTGGAACAGTCTCCCCTAGTGCCCTAGAGGGAGCACGAGCCTGACAACACCTTGACCTCAGACTTCTAATCTTGAGGATGGTAAGATGACACATTTCTGTTGTTTAAGTTTGTTCCAGCAGCCCTAGCCAGCTGACAGTGCCCTTCCTCACCCCCCCTGCACCCCACTCACCACCAGAGCATCACCCGGGAGCTCACCTTACTGGACACTCCTGTGTCACACTGTGGTGACAAGGTGGTCCTGCTGCTCATCTCTGTGTCTCCGGGCCTCCCTGGACTCTGTGCCCTGCCGTGTTTTGCCACCAGAGTGGTTATAAAAATCTTTCTGTTTTCAGAGCCTTTGGGGTTTTAGAATTATGGAAACGGGACTGTGGACCTGGACCAGGTGCCAGGTGGTGTTCTAAGTGCTGGGAAACTGAGGGCAGCAGACGGGTGCCTGCAGGAGCAGGTGGGTTCTGAAGAGGAATGGCTCCCTAGCCAAGCCACATCACACACAGGCAAGGCAGATTTTCCAGGGAAGGACACATAACAAAACAATAGAAACAGTTTTCCATGAAAGCCCTATAAAACAGTAGAGCCTAAACTTGAATGTTTTGAAAAAACATCTCCAACAGAAAACCACACGGAGAATAGAAGCAGCCCCCCATCCTGTCAACAACAGACGGTTCAGTGGCTCTGGTGTCCAGAGGGCCATGGGCCTCAGCTGCGGTTGGAGATGCTGAGCACCACCCCCCGGGCCAGGCAGGGCACAGCTGATGCCCGCCCTGCAGAAGCAGACCCCAATGGGAGGAGACCCACCTCTAGTGATGCGTGCGCGACTGCATGTGTCGGGGTGAGGGCAATAAAGGGCCGTTGTGGGACGGGGAGCTGGGATATTTTCAAGTCTGAAAGGCTCTCAGGTATTGTCAGTTAGAATATATATATGCGCATGTGTTGTGTATTATACATATATTAATACATGTGTATTATATATGATATGTATATATAACAAACAACATATGTATATATATGTATACCACATGTATTATACAATCCACATGTATGTGTTGTATATTATACATATCCACATGTATAAATCTGTATATGTGTATTTGTATATATATAAACTGTTGGGAGAAAATTTTTCTTCTATCTACTTAGGTTTAAATGGTCAGGGCCTGCACATTAACTGACAAATAGACAGTATGTTAACAGGAGAAAACAAGGTTTATTTACACATGCTCTTGGGAGTTCTCAATAACAAGTTGCTCACTGAATACTCAGAGGTAAAGGTTTATATACCAACTTAATAAATGTGTCTATGTGTATGGGGGATTTAGGGTTTCAGTGGGAAAGTATGGAAGGTTCTGTTGGGTTTTTCTTCATGCTAATGGGAATGGGCAGTTTGTCTCCTTCCTGGAGTTCACAGGAAACCCCCTCTGAGGGCGGTTGGTGGCAGCTGTATTTATTTTATTATTTTTATTTTGGTATCATTAATATACAATTATATGAGCAACATTGTGGTTACTAGATTCCCCCCGTTATCGAGTCCCCACCACATACCCCATGACAGTTACTGTCCATCAAGCAGCTGTATTTTTTGGAAAGCTCTGCTTTAGTCAGATAATGGGAGTTCAGATAAGATTTTGAATATTTTCACTTTAATATAACCTTTATGCTATACTGTGATGTCCTTAAGACATCTATATACACACATATATATACATGTATACATATAAAATGCAAATATATAAAAATTATATCTATGTATATATGTGTGTATATATATACAAATAGATGATGATAGTTAGATATAGATAAATAATAGAGAGAAATGTTTCCAGTGATAAATCTTGAGCACATCGAATCCAGAGGGTGGATTATAGCGTTTCTACACCTTCCAGGTCCATACTGAAGCAGGCTCAGATGGCTCTTCTGTGCCACTGATTATTTTTTTTCTCATCTCCCCCTTTTTTCTCTCACTCTCCTCTGCCCTCTCCCAGGGTCCTGGCTGCTCTCCTGGGGCCTGCAGGGTCACGACCCAGGAGACAAGTGAGGAGGTGAAAGCGTAGTGTGTGTGTTGGGGGTCTTTGCCGAGGCCTTCCACTTGACAGCGGGGCTGTGCAGACTCTTAGGTCCACCGTGAATGTTAGAGGAAATTGGTTAGATGTGGCTCAGGATCTTTACCCTCCAGGTAGATTTCCCAGGGAATCTCGGAACCACCAGCACAGGAGGGGGGCTTCCCAGGAGTCAACAGGCGTAAAGAAAAGCCAGAGGTCATGCCATGATTTTCCAGGAAATAGCTGAGGGACACTCGCCTCTCCTTTCTCTCATCCTTGGGGGGGCCCCAGGCTCTGCGCCTCAGCCCAGGCCTCCCATCTCTGTTCTGGGCTGCGGAGTATTTCCCACACCACCCACTCCGGCCTGCCCCACCCATTTGGGGCTCCCCACATGGGGCAGGGATGTCACCAGCAAAGGGAAAGACCCTGCGTGGAAGCTGATTTGCTACTGATGAAAAGGTGAAGAAATTTCTGGAGCAAAGGTTCAGTTTGCAAAGGGAAAAGCAGCCCTGGTCAACTTGTGGCCAAGTCTCTTGCGGGTGTTTTGGTTTTCCTGGTAGACTCCTTCCGCTACTGTTTATCCAGCACAGGGGAAGGGCTTTGAATAGATGTCTTGGCTGACACGGATCCCTTCGCTTTGTGAATAGGCTGATTACTAAACAATGAAGCTGTTACATAAGGAGCAAGGAGCTGGCTGGAGCCAACAGATCTTGTACTCTAGGCTTTCAGAGCTATAATTATCCAAAGTTTTAAAACACAATGGTATCTGCTGAAAGGGAACATCTGGGAGGGAACCCAGCCATCCCAATTAAAGGAACGATGCACATTAGTGGATTGCACGGCTCCACGTTAATGGGGTGGCGACTTTTTTCAGTGTCACTCAAGTTAACAAATGTGCTGAAAGGTTTAAGCAGACCGAATGCATGGGGCAGGGGGACAGCGAAATTAGATCAAGAAGAGAGATCTGTTTTATAAGATCAGCTACAAATTCCAGGCTGCTGTTGTGAACACTAATCAAGAGAAATACTCTGTGAGATTTTTCCCCTATGAAAATAAAGGCTTTTTTGAGTTGCCATTTCGATTCAAAATAAACTCTTTGAAGCTCTGAGGGACCTGTGTGGCAGAGGGGGAGGGCCGGGCTGTGCTGCTGGGTCCCAGGGACCAATGCTGGGAGAACCCAGTGGTTCAGTGTTAGGAGGCTGCCCCCGGCACGGGACACACCATAAAGATTGTGGAAATTAATGGTTAGGAGAGATCGGAGCGTTTATCCTAAAAATAGATTTGGCTCAGATAGTAGCACTGGACTCCACCGTGAGAGTGAAGGTTACTGTAACGATCTGTCCCCAGACTAAGTATGGTCCACATGCTCCGGGCTTCTGAGCACTTTTTCAAGATCTACAGCCTAAATGCTGTTTCTACCCCGCCTATTCCTTATGCTGGGGGCAGTTCTTTCAGGTAAGAAGCTGTAAGAGCAACACCCCAAGGAATCTCATTCATCCTCCTGTACCCGAGAGAACATGGGCTTTGATGGAGAGTTTCAGCTGGGGGTGGTGGCAGGGTTTGGGGGCTAGTCTTTCCACATTCTTCCTTCCCATCTCCTCGTGGGGCTTTGCAGCAGCTGTGCACAGGGGTTTGGCTACAGTCTGGAGGCAGAGCCTGGAAGTGATTTGGGTCATTATGGGCTGGTGAGGCAGCAGGACTGGTGACAGGACCATCAGGAAGGTACAGATTCCCCAGGCTTTCCCTGGCTGCCCTCTCTGGCCCCGTGCCAAGCCCCCTGCGGCAGTGGGTCCCCTTCCCACTCCAGGGCCCCGCTGGTGTCCCCTTCTGATTGTCATATGTGTAGGCACACCGAAACATGCTGACAGAGCCCTGCCTGGCTTTCACCTACTCCAGGGGTGACAACATTTAAATCTGCTTATCCACTTTCCCATAGGTATTTGTATCTTAATTGCTGCAAAAGCAATATTATAGAAACATGAAAAAAATTAATAATTAAAAATAGGTACCAGTTAACCCACCCCCCTCATGCCATCTGAGCGCGCCTTGGGCCCGTTTGTCCTCTGAGCCATCACCTGCCTTTCTACCTGGCTTTGTGAGATACTGGCCTATTTCTAAGTTCTTCTATTAAAGACAGTATCACCATCAACATGTCTATTGCTTTTACGTTCTGTGAAAGATCTTTCTAGAAATCTTGGACTCCGAGGCACAGTGTTATGGACTGAATTATGTCCTTCCTCAAATTCATATGTTGAAGTCTTACCCCCATTTGGAGGTAGGACTTTAAAGAGGTAATTAAGATTAAATGAAATCATAAGGGCATGGCCTTAATTTGATAAGACTGGTATCTTTATAAGAAGAGGAAGAGACCCCAGAGCTTTCTTTCTGTGTGTACTGGAGAAGGGTCACATGAGGACACAGCAAGAAGTTGGCCATCTGCAAACCAAGGGGAGAGGTCTCACTGAGAACCAAGCCTGCTGGCACCTTGATCTGGAACTACCAACCTCCAGAACTGTGAGAAATAAATTTCTATTGTTTAAGCCACTTAGTCTGAGGTATTTTGCTATGGCAGCACAAAATGATCAATATGCCCTGTTTGGGGATTGCAAGGTAAGAAAAAGAAAAGTACCATTGATATCCAGGAGCCAGTGTGGCACTTAAAGTTCTCCTGTTTAACATAAACAATCTTATAAAAAATGAACGTTAGACCAAGACAACTCCATAATCATGTCTGAACCCCCCACCCCCCAAAAATGAGCATTGTCCAAAATTGTCCAAACTATAAAAATAACTAAACACCTTCCTATCCTGGATAATATGAATGACTGCTACTTCATTACCAATTTTAGCTTTAGCCTTGCCTCCTTCTAGATAAGATTTATTCATAGAATTACATTCACTTCCTGACAGCAGCCAATCCAGAGTAAGGCTCTACTTTCCCTAAATCCTAACACATGTAAAAATCTTATCATAAGTCCCATCGAAGATTCTTACTGTGTCCCTCCATGGTTCCGCATGAGCATTAAACCAAATTTGGTCAAGTACAGGTGTGTTGTGGGCTCCTGGTAGTCATTGGCTGGAAGGCATTGACAAAGGTGTGAGCATCTTTCTGGTTTATAAGTGTTGAACATTGCTTATTGTTATCTGAATGTGTCTCTCCAAAATTCATATATTGAAGCCCTGATCCCCAATGTGATGATATATAGAGGTGGGACATGTGAAAAGTAATTAAGTTTTGATGAGTTCATGAGGGTTGGACCCTTATGATGGGATTCATGCCCTTATAAGAAGATGAAGACAGAAATCTCACTCTTCCCATGAACATGTACCCAGGAAAGGCCATATGAGGACATAGCAGGAAAGTGGCCAGGAAGAGAGCTTTCTCCAGGAACCAAATCCATCTGCACCTAGGTTTGGACTTTTCAGCCTTCAGAACCGTGAAAAATAAATGTCCGTTGTTTAAGCCAACCATTCTATGATATTTTTTAGAGTAGCCCAAGCGACTAAGATATTTATCAAATAAGTTGATACGCTTTTCTTGCTTTCAAAAATTTTAGCACAATCTGACTAGCAATTTGGGTGTTAGGATCTCTTAAAATTAATTTGATGTGTAAAATGCACCTTGTTTAGATCTGTATGTTTTATTTGTTTTTAGACTGATCATTTTCCAGGTATCTTCTTCTCTTAGTATTTTCCCTTGTCTATCAGCAGGTTGATATTCAATTATGGAAAACTGACTTTTGTCTCCTAGTAAAGGAATTTCAGGAGTCTGGAAGGTGAAAGAAGCATTCGGGGGGTCATGGTGATGTAAGCACGTCTTCACTGTTACTTCTGAAATCACCTCATGGCCTGGAACTTGGAGTCCTCATAATAGAAACAGCATTGCATCCTCCCACACACTACATCAGTTGGGATGACTTTGGCTTAAAGCATAAGTAAACTTCTACCAAAGCAATAAGATTATTTCTTTTCCTTAATCAGAAGTCCAGAGGTAGGGCAGACTTCAGGGCTGGTTGATTCAGTCACTCAAAAATGCCCTTAAGGATTTAGGTTTCTGTTGCCTGGATCTGTTATCCTTCCTTTAAGGTAATGGTCCTGTGGTCATAGCTGGTATTTATATCTACCTTTTTCCACTACCCAGTCTTTATTCTCTTGGCTTTCAGCAAGCATCTCAGCCGGGTGTGTTTCTTTATCTGGTAGAATGAAACCGTCACTCCCGAATCTGGTCCATTAGTAGCCCTGCTTGGAGTGGATTATAGTTTCCCACTGACCTTAATCATAGGCTGTTCTTATACTCCAGAACTCCCTAAGGGATATTTTGTATTCATGACATACTCATCCTTACCTCCACTGTGGATAAAAACTTACCCTTGGTAGTCAGGATCAGTCACCTCAGCCAGCATGGTTGCTAATTTGACTGTTGACTCAGGCATGAAGAATCCAGTGAGTCTAGGAAGCAAAGTTAAGTTCCAGTTCAGCAGAATCCTTGTGTATCTCCTGGTAGAAGGAGTCCTCCCTTCGGAACTAAGGTCTCTAGGCCGACAGAGCATAAGGTTGAGGAAATAGGAAGGAAAAATCTTGCTAGTTGGTCACTAGGTGAGTGGTGCCACTTCTAATTCCACTTCTTGATTTGTATACCCATAAATCCTGGCTATGGGAGAAATAGGATCATATATTAAACACAAATTCAGAGAACAGCATTCCGGAGAACCTTGCCCCAGTCCTTCAAGGTATTGCCACCCAGATGGTGCTGTAAGTGAGTCTTCAAAAGGCCATTACACCATCCTATCAAGCCAGCTGTTCTTGGATTATGGGCAACATGGTAAGACCAATGAAATCCATGAATATGGTCTCATGATCATACTTCATTTGCTGTGATTTCCTTCATCAGAAGCAATGCTGTGTGGATCCAGTGGATAAGGCATTCTGTAAATTCATGGATAACAGTTCTGATAGAAGCTTTGCATGTAGTAAGAACAATATGCTACCTCTTCCACAATGGAGGTAATCCAATGTAATCAACCTGCCACCACATAGCTGGCTGATCACCACAGGTAATAGTGCCACACCGGGGACTCAGTATTGATCTCTGCTATTTGCAGGTTTGGTACTCAGCAGTAGGCCTTAGTGAGTGGAAGTCCATGTTCCTGAGCCCAAACGCTACCTCCATCCTCCGTCCTCCATCCCTGCCATCACAACCACTTTCTCCATGAGACCATTGTGGTGATGACAGTGGTATCTAGGGAAAGAAGTCAGCTGGTATCCACAGAATGAATATTCACTTGACTTTTAAAATCCTTCATTGTTGAGGTTACCCTTAAGTGAGCATTCATGTGGGACACAAATATCTTCATGTTCTTTTGCCCATTAAGAGAGGTCCATCCACATACCTCTTCCCAGATTTTCTCATCACCAATTTTGCAATCACATTCCCTCCAAGTCCTTGACCATTCAGTCAAGCTAATTGACACAACCCATGAATCAATATATAATCATTTAGTTGCACATTTGGCCATTTCTCCTTTCAAGCAAAGTGAACAGCTAGATGCATGTTCAAAGTACTGCCCACTCAAGGATTCCCTTCATCACTATCCTTTAGGGATGTCCTAGAAAGAGGCTGTAGTGCCACAGCTGTCCATTTCTAGGCAGTGTCTGCATATCATGCAGACCATCTATGAACGAGACCTAGGTCTTCTCTTCCTCTAGGAGAGAGAAATCAGTATGACAGGAGTGGAGGCCACAGGCATTTTTGCCACTTCTTCATGTACCTCGTGCCTTCAGAGCCTGCTCAGGCCCAGTCAGATATCTGTTTGATGATGGAATGCTGCTGTGCACATCCAAGTTTGGGGCTTGGTAGGTCAGATAACACCCAGTTAATGATGGGAACTCAGGTCATGTGCTAATTTGTTCAGTCTCTGCTAAGGCCCAGTCATAGGTCATGAGCTGTGTCTCCAAAGGAGAATAGTTATCTGTGAGTATAGCAGGGCTTTGCTCTAAAATCCTGATAGCCTGCACTGTGATGCATGGGTAAGAGCCTGCATGCTTACCTGCCGCTGACCCTTCAAGCATCCCTGGGTCTGCTGAATCACATGGCCAATGGCAGAGCAGCTTGCACCACAGTCTAGACCTACTGCAGAGCCTTCTCTTGTTCTAAGCCTCACTCAAAATGAGCAGCCTTTGGGGCACCTTGTAAATTGGTCAGAGTAACACACCCACAGGAGGAATATGTTGCCTCCAAAATCCAAGGAGGTTCACAAGACATTATGCCTCTTTCTTGGCTGTAGGAGAAGCCAGATGCAACAACTTAACCTTCTTCTTAGAAGTGATGCAGCAACATGCCCCACACTACTGGACCCCTAGATATTTTGTGGAGGTAGAAGGCTCCTGAACTTTTGTTGGATTTATTTCCCACCTCTGACGCAAAAATATCTTCCCACTAAGTCTAGAGTAGTTGCTGCTTCTTGCTCACTAGGTTCAGTCAGAATGTTATCAATGTAATGAACCAATGTGATACCTTGTGGAAGGGAAAGGAGATCAGGATCTCTGTGAAATAAACTATGACCTAGTACTGAAGAGCTGATATACCCCTGAGGTATGAGAGTGAAGGTATATTGCTGGCCTTGTCAGTTGAAAGCAAACTGATTCTGGTCATCCTTACTAACAGGTATGGATAAAATAATCCATTTGCCAAATCAATAGCTGCATACCAGGTACCAGGTGAGATGTTCATGTGCTCAAACAATGACACCACATCTGATATAGCAGCTGCAACTGGAATCATCACCTGGTCAAGTTAACAGTAATCCTCTGTCATTTTCCAAGATCCACCTGTCTTGGGCACAGGTCAAATAGGCAGGATGAATGGGGAGATGCTGGAATCACCACTCCCACACATTTAAGTCCTTGTCGGTGGCACAAACCTCTGCAGTCCCTCCACGAATCCAATATTGGGTTCAGTTCGCTCTTTTCCAAGAGAGAGACATTTGTAGTGCTTTTGACTTGGCCTTTTCCACCACGATAGCCCTGCCTCTGTACGTCAAGGAACCAATGCGGGTATTCTGCCAGCTGAGTGTGTCTATTCCAATTATGCATTTTGGAACTGGGGAAATAACCAAAGGATGGACTGTGAGACAGACCTGACCTAAAACTCCACTGATCCCCTGGCCTCCCTAAGCCCCCCTCTGACTAGTGGACCGCACTGACATTCTGAGTCTCCTGGCATCAGCGTCAGTTCAGAGCCAGTGTCCAATAGTCCCCAAAGGGTCTAATTATTTCCTTGTCTACCATGTACATTTACCATGGTAAAAGGCCATAGATTTCTTTGGGGAAGGCTGAGAGAAAGATTAACCATATAAGGTTCGGGCAGTAAACAGGGCCTTCCTCAAGGGGACATGGCCTCCCCTTCATTCAAGGAATTCTGGGTCTATAACTGACTCCAGTCTGGGAATTGACTGGGAAGCCACGACTCTGTTTTTATGATTCAAGTAATATTTTTGTTCACCTAATCTACAACGTTTCTGCTTATACAGATTCTAGAATGTTTTCCAACACCACCAGGCAATTCTCCAGATCTCAACAAACACCAGCAACTAATTGTAGGGCACCCTACAATCTAACTCGATTCTGACACTATCTATAAAGAGACAGCATCAGATCATACAGGTTCAAGGCTCAGTACCACAGGACCATCCCTACTTCAGATGCCAAGTCTAAGTTCAGATGCAAGTCTAAGTTGTCACTGTGCTTCTGACCAATTGGCTATAAACCAGAGGTTCCAACGACCTCCTCCTCACGTTCATTCATTTGTTAGAATGGCTCACAAAGCTCAGGAAAACATTTACATACATTCAGCAGTTTATTGTAAAGGATATTATAAAAGATGCAGATGAAGAGGTAATAGTGTGGGGTTCAGAAGGGTCCTAAGCACAAGGAGTTTTTGTTCCCATGGAAATGCGGTTTGCCACCTTTCAGGCACGTGGATGCATTCATCAACCTGGAAGCTAAAATCTCGTGATCTAAAAGATTTTACAGTATTTAATCTTCAGCCCACCCCACAACCTTCCCTATAGGTCAATGGGTGAGGACAAAATTTCCAACCCTCCAATCACTTTGTCTTTCGAGTGACCAGAGTCATCCTGAGACTATCAGGGGCCTCACCCTAAATCACCTTATTAGCATAAATTCAGGGGATCCTTCTGAGTAACAAAAGATACTCCTCTTAGGAAATTCCAAAGGTTTCAGGAACTCTGTGCTGGAAACAAGGAACAAAGACTAAATATATTTCATATTATTCCACATAGATCAAGTATGAATTTAATAGACTTCCTGTCTATTGCTACATTGAATCTGCTGTCCATTATGGTAAACAAGCCCACCTTGCCTTTGAGAGTTGAGTGCCACCGTGTGTACCCTGTATCCAAAATCTTCCCTTGCATTTAATTTTCTCAATCCAGTGCTGTAGTTTCCACAGTAAGTTCTGGCTACAGAGAAGAATGATCTCAGAGCTCTTCAAGGATGCCAGGGCTCCCCTCACAAATTCATTTCTCACAGTCGGCGTGAGAGGTATGTCTCTTGTACCCTCCCAGGTGCATCAGGAGGTCTTAAATGAACAAATTCACTCTAACATTCCAATCTCCAAGTTTTTGAACCCCTTCCTCTACATTAAACCAAGGCATTCTAAGTCACCATGGGCCACCTGTGGGTCTATGTTTCAACCAACCAACCAAACATACTATTAGAACCCTTTCTTAACTCTGAGGTGCAACATTAAATGCAGAATCTATGCTTAGTGAGTCCATGTCTGTGAATTTAGCCGGATAAACTCTATGTTCCTTCCACCATTTTCTCATACCCTAATGGTCCACATATGTTCCCTGGATTTCTGTCTGTAGAAATTAGAAAACTTTAGAGTAGCACATTTCTTCATGAGTCCCTCTGTATTTCACATTTAGGAGCTTGTTGGGTCTTCAGTCCAATTATAGGTCTAGAGGCGAAAAGGGAGGTGGGGCTGGGTCCTGGGGAGAGTCAGCCTTATCTTTCAGCCGCCTCTGAGGCATTGCAGTCTCCTCAGGAGATGCAAGGTTAATCCTCTTGAACGGGGATGGAGGGGATGGAAAGGCTGTTTCCATGGGGATGGAGAACCCTCTCATTGACAAAGAAGACTTATTTGCATTTAGGGGCTCTGTGTCCTCAGCTTCATAAGGGTTTTTCCCAAATGACTCCATTTAAACTTTTGGGGTCACATTCCTGCCCAGTAGATGCCCCCTCACTTTAACAGTAGAGTTCAATTTGCAATTCATCCCATCACAGTCTGAGACTTGATTTTCAGCCTCTCAGCCCTGTGGCCACAGGCGATCAGGGTCTCCTTGAGAGCTCTCAGGTCATGTATGTGGCCTGTGAGCTGGGAATTCGAATCCCTGAGCTCTTCTGTTCCTTTCCCTACTTTGTCCAAGGACATTAGGAGCAACCAGTCAGTCTCACTATGTTCATTCTATAGTCATTAGTTTACCAAAAATGCTCAAAAGTATCATATACTTGGCCACTCAGCTCCTTGCTTTTTATAAGTGGTTGATTAGGAATAGCCAATGGAGATATTATATATGTATATATTGCCAGACCATGTCATGGACTATGTCAGTACCTTTTTTACTACTAAAAATAGTCTCTCCAGCATTTTTAAATCTAATCAGATTAGAGAGCCAATTCCCAGAACCAATGTGGAAAGCTCATGCTTAACACTTTGTTCCTCTACAACCATTCTCAGTAGTGGTGATAGTTGTAAAACATCAATATACTTAATGTCACTGAATTCACTCAAACACTTAAAAACAGTTATAGTTAAAGTGGCAAATTTTAAGTTACGTGTATTTTACCACAATAAAAAATATATAGTTATAAAAACAGAAAAAAGAAAATAAATAACCCAGGCCTGAATTAAGGCAGGGAAGGGCAGAAAGGGCTTGAATTCAGTTTAAATCAGTAGAAAATGCTGACCAATTTGATGGCTGGATGACGGTAAAAACTCAAGAGTTGTAGAGTTTTAAGAAATGAAATGTGAGTCTAAGATTTTCTGTTTTTAATTTTACTTTAATTTTTCTTCCATGTCTCCCTTCCTTTGCAATAGTTTGATTTCTCCCAGGACTTCGTCAAAGTCTTTCTGGTTTTTAGACCTATGATTCTATTCAAATTTGCATTTTTATCTTAACATTTGTATAATATAATATAATCTCCTTGATAAAATTAAAATAAGGATTCAATATTAACTTGCTTCTTCAATTGTAATTGTAGGGGAAAACATACAGGGTTCTCAGAGATTTCACAAATGTACTTAGACAGTAAATTCTAAACTATGCCAAAGAATTAGCCTCACCTCAATGCCTCTGGGCTGTGGTTCAGGCTTAAATCTCCCCTCTGCTCCCACCTCACCTAACACCTTTCGTCTACTTTTCCAGTGACCGCAGAAGTCACTCTAGGAGGTGATGTGAAGTCCCGCACCTATTGTTACTTGCTCTTCTGCCTCCTGCTGTCTCTTTGGGGCTCCGTGTAAGTGGCTGGAAGGAGTAAGGGGGCCCCTGGCGATCAAAATCCTCTGACCTTTTCTTCTGACATCCAGGAATCTGCAAAATGAGTTTGTAGGGAGTGTCCAGTTTTTCCACTTCAGGTTAGGTGTGACACACAATTGCTCCCAATGGCTTGGGGCTTGCAATATCATTTTCCTATCCTGACAATCTATTAAAAAGGAAGCAAATTTTCACTCTTCTCCACCCCAGGCACTGCAGATGGCAATTAGCACCCTACACAGCCCATCCCTATAACATCATCGTTTTTTGCCTGCATTGCATCTATTTCACAGTTTCAGACATGCCAAATCACACACGTTCTAAGTACTTGTTGCTAGCAGCAAATCTATCTTCCTAAGTGGCCAACCACAGGCTATATTTGGAATGTCAGAGCCCCTCACTCCTCCCTGGCCCACTTCCTTTAGCTGAGACATCTCCAAGCTTTAAAGTCACCCCAACTATGGTTTCTTGGTTCCACTTCTCAAGAGAGGAACTCTGGATTCACACTGCAGTAGAAAGTGACACAGACAGAAACAATCAGGTTCTTTCACCTAACTTCTTTCTCCTCTGTGAAAAGGAGGATTATTAGTCACCCCTACCTTATGGGGCAACTGTGACTACTTAATGAGATCATCAAAAATTAGAAATTGTCAGGGTGGCAGTTGCAGATGTGCTGTGTAGTCTGCATGCCATGCTTAAATAATGACAGGTATTACTACTCTTTTTCTCATCCTATTTTTTATTTATGTGCAGTGAAATTCACATAACATTAACCATTTCAAAGTGAACAATTCAGTGGCATTTAGTACTTTCACAATGTGCAATCACATTTCTATCTAGTTCCAAATATTTTTACCACCCCAAAAGGAAAACCTGTACTCATTAAGTAGTCACCTCCCCTTCCCCATTTCCCCTGGGCCCTTGTAAACAATAATCTACTTTCTATTTCCATTAATTTACCTATATTAGATATTACCTATAAATAGAATCATACAATACTTTTGCATCTGGCTTCTTTCCTTTAACATAATGTTTTCAAGGTTCATGCATATTGTATCATGTATCAGTACTTTATTTTTTTTTTATGACTGAAGAATATTCTGTTGTATGGATATACCACAACTTGTTCATTCACCCATTGATTGAAATTTGGGTGGTTTCCACCTTTTGTGAATAATGCTGCTATGAACAAGTATGTGCATGTATTTGTTTGAATCCTTGTTTCCAATCTTTTGAGGATATACCTTGCAGTGGAATTGCTACTCATTCTCTCTGCTGTCTGTATTTCTCTCTCAATGATCTCATGTCTGCAGGATCTATGATGATGCCCTGTTTTAAAATTCCTGACATTGGTCATTTTTGCCTCTTCTCTTTTAATTGACAAGTCCTGACAGTAATTTTAAAATTATGTTAGTATTATAATTATAGAGCAAATCCATGGTTTTGTGGATCTTGTCTATTTATACATTTGAATTGGGTTTAAATTTTGTGTTCCCTTTGGGTTTGTTTGCTGCTTTTTTGGTAACTTCTGGAGAGGGCTGCTAAGCTGACACTGGTGGGACTCTGCCCATACGCCCTGGGATCCCCGTGCCACTCCCATGCACATCAGCCTGACTTCCAGGGTCAGCAACAGATTTTTTGTCAGAGGGCTGCCCTCAAACTGCCTGAACCCACTTAGTCTGAGGACATAGTGGACTAGACGTGCCTGGGAGCTAACATCTCCCAGGGGAAACCCTTAACCAAAGACCAAAGGCTGTAGGATATAAATACCCTAGCTTCTTGCCCTTTGGCCAGTATAATTCTGAAACATATTTTACAGAGTTTTCTAGAATTTTTCTTAGCAATCAAACTCTAGACACCTGTTGTTACGGTACCTTAATGACATAGCCTTTATTGGCTGCCTTCCCTTCCCTGTCTCATTTTCTATGTTTCCATATGTCTTCCAAGAACTTTCCAGTTATAGGTTGATTTGTGTTCCTCCAAATTCATATGTCAAAGACCTAACCCCAATACCTAAGAGTATGACTGTTCGTGGAGATAGGACCTTTGAAGAAGTGATTAAGTTAGGTCATTAGTGTGGGCCTTAATTCAATATGACTGATGCTTTATAAGAGCAGGAAATGAAGACACAGATACACAAAGAAGGAAAATTATGTAAAAGACCCAGGGAGAAGACAGCATCTACCAGCCAAGGAGAGGCCTCAGGAGAACCAAACCTGCTGACACCTTGATCTCAGACTTCCAGTCTCCAGAGCTGTGAAGAAATAAATTCCTGTTGTTTAACCCATCCAGTCTGTGGTACTTTATTATAGCAGCCCTGGTAAAGGAATTCACTCCTCATAAACAATGTGCCCTTGAGTCCTTGGCTTGGTATCTTCTTCCAGGGAATCCAAACTAAGATGCAAAGCTTATTGATTTTTTCAGCTTTTCTTTCTTAACATGCATTAGAAGCTAGACGTTTTCTTCTAAGCATAGCTATAGCTTTGACATGTAGCATTTGACAGTATAATGGCACATATTTGTGTAATGATACATTTTGACTTGCACTATTATTATTTTATTTGAAATATTTTCTGTTTTTCATTGTTACCTCTCCTTTGACCTGTGGGTTATTATAACTGGACCTGTGGGTTATTATAATTCACATTGGCCTTACATAGGCTCCAGCCATGAATTGTGTCCCTTCTGCTCGCAAGTCTGGTCAGAAGTAGCCATAGGCTCCACTCAGCCACAAGGGAGCCGAAAGCACAGCTTCCTATGGTCCCGAGAGGGATGGGGAAAGCCATGCTATCTGGCTAAGGGCATTAACGCCTATCACATAAGCCAGGCTGCAAAGGACACCCTCTGCGTGTTTCCTCTTGCATATGTGTGAGAATTTCTTTAGAAGATAAATCTGAGAATGGCATTGTAGGTCATCTTACAAACATGTCTTCCGTTTTGCTAGGAATCACCAAGCTGCTCTCCAAAGTGGCTGCGCCAATTTTCATTGCCACCAGCAGTGCGCATGCATATTGCTCTGCACCCTCACAACACTTCATATTATCTGACTTCAAATTTTTCGACACACTGGTAGGTGTGAAACAGGATCTTGTGGTTTTAATTTGCATTTCCTAATTTGGATTTCCCTGTTAGGGCCCGGTTAGTCAAGTCTCTCTTAAACCACTTGTCCTATGGCCAGTTTCTAGGTCGTAAAAATTAATGGCTCGTTTCCCAGTAGATGACATACCAATTCTCTTGAAAATATTTGAGCAAGACTTCAGCTATCTAGTTTAAGGTCCAAGGAGAACTTTAAGAATGAACTTTATTAGGGGGTCAGAAAACTTTTTCTGAAAGGGGTCTGCCGCTAAGGTTTTCTCATTCTTCGCTTTTTTGTTGTTTTTACTTCGTAAGCCATATGGTCTCTGTTGCAATTACTCACTTCTGTTGATGTAGTGCAAAAGCAGCCTGAGTCAATATAGTGTGACTGTGCTGCAATGAAACTTTACTTATGGACATGAAAATGTGAAAAATTTGATGTCATTTTCATGTATCACGAAATATTATTCTTCTTTTGTCCCCCCCTGCCACAATTAAAAAATGTAGAAATCACTCTTGACTCACAGGCCATGTAAAAACAGGCCATATATTTTTTGCTCGTGAGCTCTGGCTCATTGACATTTGAACTATACTAAAGCTTGACCCAAAAGACAAAGAACAGAATGGAAGGCACCTGCCTCCTGTAAATGCAGCTCTCATTGCAATCAGCATAGAGGGTTAAGATCTTGCCTGGGTCTTGTAAGACCCTTCCCTTATTTTGTATCTCTCTCAGCTCAAATACGGGTTCAAAACACCTATATGACCCAAAATACTTTTGAAGTGCTTTCCAAAATGATTTGTCAAGAACAGTGATTACTGTTCTATGTGGAAAAAGAGAAGACTCAATAAGTGAAGATGAATCTTTTGTCAGAGAAAAAGAGAAAGACTTAATAAGGCCATGAGAGTCTTCTTTGGAGGCGGTCATACGTTGAAAGTATGAAATAGTTGTAGGCAACAAAACAGCGAATGGGGAACATCTCAGAGCATTGTTTGTGAACACGTCCCCAGAGCTGATTTTTGGACAAACACAAGTTATGCAAATATGACACAAGGCCTAAGACTTATCCCAGGGCTCTGACTTTGCGGGGCCGATATAATGGTGCCTCTGCATCGCTTTACTTGTTCTTCTCTGAAATGCTCTGGAGTCTGCTCAGTGTGTCATTGGATGTTTGCTACTGTCTCATTTTGATCAAGTAGAAAGCCACATTTAGGTCAAAGGAGTCTTTTGGTTTCTCCCAGGCTTGCACTACCCTCCACTTGCTGGAACTCTCACGGAGGTAGATTCATATGAATACTGTATGGTGTATTTGCCTTATCTCTCAATAGCTGGGAGTTTACTTCCAACAGATCCTTGACTTTACTCCCAGCAGATCCTTGAATAATTCCATTTGAGTGCCATATACTTACTGATATTGCCAACTTAGTTCATCGCAGAATATAGACTTAGGTACTGCATTCTCCTAAAGGCTGAGCAGAACCTCCTTCTGTGAACATTTTTAAGAGATTGCTTTCAAGACAAAGTCAGAAGTACATGGAACTACCAGCATCAAGGCATATGTTTTCCTCCTTCTTTTACTTTTGTTAGTGGGAACATTTCTAGCAAGAAGGGCAGTTCCCTTTCATTTTACCACACCAGAGGAGCTATGGTACCTCTGTTACCAATTATTTATCAATAGTTTATAGTAGTAACAAGGGACCTGTTGAAAGCAATTATTGATGAAAACAAAAGCTAGTGGCTTTCTGAAAGAAGGGGGCAGACGCTGTCAAGAGAGTTTGATCATGGTTATGCTTCTCTGTCTAAAGCTTCTAACTGTCTTTTTGAGAGAGTTTTCCCTCCTTTTGTATCTGAATTATCTTTTTGGTCACTAATTGCAAAAGGAAGAGGGAAAGTAACAGAAGATGCTTAGTGTTTTGGTGATGTTGAGGTGGATCCAAAAATTAAAGTCTTCCCTTCTTCCTATCCATATTTGACCCCAATTCACATTTTTTAAGGTAAATAATTTCAGGTTTCAGTCATCCACAGTAACATATCCAGACACTCATGTCCAGGCTGTTGATGAAGTAGGAGAAGAAATTTCCGTGGTAATTGCCAGAGTGGCATTTTTGAACTGCATGCCCATCAATATCTGTTAAAAGATAGAACCAGCAAGCTTTAAAGCCTAGAAGTCAATGAGAACAATCCCTCACTCATTGAATATTTATTTAATACCTACTATTTTGAAGGCTTTGGCTCACCAGTCTGGAGGATGAATAACAAATCAGAGGAGAGAGGATGAATACAAAAAATACAGTAGCCGATTGGATAAGGACCGAAGGGGGTAGTCAAGGATTCTGTGTGTCAGGTGGTTCCACAGGCAGATAGAATCCTCAGATCAACTTCAAAGATATTTGTACTTCTTCCCTCTAATTCAGCCTCACTTTGGCTCTTAGAGCTTCAAGTTTCACATATATTTCAGGGAGGAGACCAAAACTGATTCTTCCCTAGGACCAAATATGGGAACAAGTATTCTATTCTAATCCCTTGCTTAGGGAAATGACTTGCTTTTCCCCATATTAAGCTAAAATATTTTCTATGGGTGCTATGATTAATACCTCCTAAAGAGCAGAAATCTAAGAGAGAGACAGAGAGACAGAGAGAGAGAGTGTGGGTGTGTGGGTGTGTGTGTATAGGGAAGTGCAGCAAGTTTTTTTCTAGGATTAAATTACAAAATTTCTTTTTTTATGTGATCATTTTCACATTTGCTAAATTCTGAATGAATCTGAACTATTTTGCCTAAGAGTTTACTTTTCTTATTATCAGTTTTCTGCTCTAGAAAATTTTGAAGATAAGGTTGGTTTTGAACCTAACTAAGCAACATTAGTGTTTGATTTGGAAAATGAAACAATGAGGAAAGTGCTTGCATCAGAACTGACTCAGTCATTAAAATATTCCACATCTAACCCTTTTACAGTGGATGGTTTTATATTGCTTTATTTTACTTCGGGGCATCTCCTGCCAGGTGTTTTGGCTGTCAGCATATAGTTGTGGAGTCACTGTCCCTTAGGATATTCCTTCCTCTTTCCTGAGCTGGTGAAACCTGGGCAAATCACTAGAATCAGTTTGACTACTTATTTGGATGTGTTTCACAGGGAATCCTTTGTATCAACTGAGTCACTCCCATCAAAATATCCATGGGAAGTTCACATAACCTCATTTCCCTCTGTTAATGTTACTGAATTAAGCCCAAGACAGAAATATTCTTAGAAGATGTATGTCTTCCTCTTAATCAGAGCTGGCCTAGAGTGGAGAATCAGAGACCCTGGGGACAAAGCAAGACACTCATGAACTCTGGCCACTGTAAGACAAACAATGGGGACCTTATTCTTAATTTAGTTTCTAAGCAAAGGTTTCCTGGTGACCTCAATCCTCTGGAGCAGTCACACTGCCCCCTGATGGGTTAGTGGCTTGCCCTGGTACTGTGGGTTCCCACTTTCCCCTCTGCCTCCCATTTTCTTTTAGGATATCTGGGTTTTTCTTATTACACATTTCCTCCATGATTCTGGACAATAACAAAACTAAATATAACTTTCTTCCTCTTAAAACTTGATAACCATTCGGCTAGAAGAAGAGCTACTGTTTGGCAGAGAGTTCATCCCCATGCGGTGTGCAGCCTAGCAGTCAGCCCAAACTTGATCTTATTTTTTTTGTTTTTTTAAAATTTTTTATTAAGGTATGACTGATACACACTCTTATGCAGTTTTCACATGAAAAAACAATGTGGTTATACTACATTCACCCCTATTATCAAATCCACACCCATACCCCAAGGCAGTCACTGTCCATCAGTGTAGTAAGATGCCACAGATTCACTGCCAAACTTGATCTTATAGGGAGAACAGCCTAAAGGTTCTCATGCTTAGGAAACCCCAAGCTGTGGTGACACTTATGTCACTCTTGTGTTGCCCTGGGGCCCGTGAGCCCTGAGGGGTGCACATGGTTGATCTGAGGTGAGCGCCCCCACTGTACACGTAGCGCCCCCCTTTGCTGACACTTACACCACATCGGTGCCATTGCCCCAGCTTGTGAAATGAGGAAAGTTCTCTGATAAGAGACTTGGGAAAGCTGGAAGGAGGAAGAGTCTGCAGAAGGTTAGAAAGGGAAGGGAAGGTGATTTCCATAGACACCTAGCCTCCTCTGGCTCTCATCTGCTGGTGGTTTAGAAGAGTCCTCTCTGAGAGATACTGGCTTAATCCCACAGCTGTCTATGGAAGACCCAGGAACACCAAAATATCAGCTTTCTTCCACCAAGGAAGGGCCCCTAAGTCACTCACAAAGAGCAGTAAGCATGCTCTGCATATATTGCACCATCTTTCAATATAGCCACTTTTTCCATTATTGGAACACATCTCTGTTTCTTAAGAACCAGAAAAAGTAGTTGGTGTGCATTTAGGGACCATTTTGTATGAAAAATATGATTACGTTGGTTGTTATTTTTCCCCACACATGGAGTTGAATGCCTAAATTGAATGAGAGAGTGATAATGTCTACACTGAAATGCAAAAAGGTAGGAGGAGCTCTCTCTCCCGGTCTTGGAGAATCCTGGCAGACCACTGGTGATGTTCTAAATTTGAAATGGTCACAGGCATTGGCTGACAGGAAGAGCCACACCTCCCTCCTCCCCTGAAAAATGCCTGGTGTTCATTCTATGTCCAATCTGTTTGATTCCAAAGATCCACTGGTTTACTCAGAGCCTGCCTTTCTTTCTTTTATCTAAATGCCCTCTCAGTCCAATTACTGGACCAGAGGAAGTCAACATTTAAGAACCTAGTAAGTCAGGTCAGGCTTGGATTTCTATTACAGCCCTGTGACTTCTTATATGATCATTTTATGTCATAGAAAAGGAAGTCTGGAAGACAGGACAGATAGCTAAGAAAGGTTTCCACTGTTGCTTATTCAGACTTTATATGAAAATATTCTCCCCTGCTTCTGCTTCTCTGCTTTTTAAACACACAGACATCTGCAGAGCTGAGCGATGCTTTCATTGATTGTTGCCACACTTGGAATAGAGATAGCAGAGCCAATCTATATTTCTACCCAAAAATTTGTGGGGGCATGATATGGACTGGAGGAAAAAAAATGTATGCAAGTACAATAGAATGGTGTTTTTTTTTAAATATAATTTATTTTATTATCATTAATCTACAATTACATGTGCAATATTACGGTTATTAAACTACCCCTTCATCAGGTCCCCCCCACCAACCCCATTAGTCACTTTCCATCAGTGTAGTGAGATGCTATAGAATCACTACTTGCCTTCTCTGAGTTGTACTGCCCTCCCCGTGCGCCCCCAACATTATATCTGCTAATCGTAATGCCCCTTTTTCCCTCTTATCCCTCCCTTCCCACCCATTTTCCCCAGGCCCTTTCCCTTTGGTAACTATTAGTCCGTTCTTGGGTTCTGTGAGTCTGCTGCTGTTTTGTTCCTTCAGTATTTTTTCTTTGTTCTTATACTCCACATATGAGTGAAATCATTTGATACTTGTCTTTTTCGGCTTGGCTTATTTCACTGAGCATAATACCCTCTAGCTCCATCCATGTTGTTGCAAATGGTAGGATTTGTTTTCTTCTTATGGCTGAATAATATTCCATTGTGTATATGTACCACATCTTCTTTATCCATTCATCTACTGATGGACACTTAGGTTGCTTCCATTTCTTGGCTATTGTAAATAGTGCTGCAATAAACATAGGGGTGCATCTGTCCTTTTCAAATTGGGCTGCTGCATTCTTAGGGTAAATTCCTAGGAGTGGAATTCCTGGGTCAAATGGTATTTCTATTTTGAGTTTTTTGAGGAACCTCCATACTGCTTTCCACAATGGTTGAACTAGTTTACATTCCCACCAGCAGTGTAGGAGGGTTCCCTTTTCTCCACATCCTCACCAACATTTGTTGTTTGTGTTTTGGATGTTGGCCATCCTCACTGGTGTGAGGTGATATCTCATTGTGGTTTTAATCTGCATTTCTCGGATGATTAGCGATGTGGAGCATCTTTTCATGTGCCTGTTGGCCATCTGAATTTCTTCTTTGGAGAAGTGTCTATTCATGTCCTCTGCCCATTTCTTAATTGGATTATTTGCTTTCTGTTTGTTAAGGTGCATGAGTTCTTTTATATATTTTGGATGTCAACCCTTTATCAGATATGTTTTTTATGAATATATTCTCCCATACTGTAGGATGTCTTTTTGTTCTACTGATGGTGTCCTTTGCTGTACAGAAGCTTTTCTGCTTGATATAGTCCCACTTATTCATTTTTGCTTTTGTTTCCCTTGCCCGGGGAGATATGTTCATGAAGAAGTTGCTCATGTTTATGTCCAGGAGATTTTTGCCTATGTTTTTTTCTAAGAGTTTTATGGTTTCATGACTTACATTCAAGTCTTTGATTCACCTTGAGTTTACCTTTGTGTATGAGGCTAGACAGTAGTCCAGTTTCATTCTCTTACATGTAGCTGTCCAGTTTTTCCAACACCAGCTGCTGAAGAGGCTGTCATCTCCCCATTGTATATCCAAGGCACTTTTATCAAATATTAATTGACTGTATATGTTTGGGTTAATGTTTGATTTTCTATTCTGTTCCACTGGTCTGTGGGTCTGTTTTTGTGCCAATACCAAATTGTCTTGATTACTGTGGCTTTGTAGTAGAGCTTGAAGTCAGGGAGTGTAATTCCCCCTGTTTTATTCCTCCTTCTCAGGATTGCTTTGGCTATTCGGGGTCTTTTGTGGTTCTATATGAATTTTAGAGTTATTTGTTCCAGTTCATTGAGGAAAGCTGTTGGTAGTTTGATAGGGATTGCATTGAATCTGTAGATTGCCTTAGGTAGTATAGCCATTTTGACAACATTTATTCCTCCTAGCCAAAAGCATGGGATGCATTTCCATTTGTTAGTGTCCTCTTTAATTTCTCTTAGGAGTGTCTTGTAGTTTTCAGAGTACAGGTCTTTCACTTCCTTCATTAGGTTTATTCCTAGGTATTTTATTCTTTTTGATGCAATTGTGAATGGAACTGTTTTTCTGATTTCACTTTCTGTTAGTTCATCGTTAGTGTATAGTAAAGCAACAGATTTCTGTGTGTTAATTTTGTATCCTGCAGCTTTGCTGGATTCACATATTAGTTCTAGTAGTTTTGGAGTGCAGTCTGGGGTTTTTTATGTACAGTATCATATCATCTGCAAATAGTGACAATTTGACTTCTTCTTTACCAATCTGGATGCCTGTATGTCTTTGTTTTGCCTGATTGCCGTGGCTAGGACCTCCAGTACTATGTTGAATAACAGTAGAGAGAGTGGGCATCCCTGTCTTGTTCCCGATCTTAGATGAAAAGCTTTCAGCGTCTCACCATTAAGTATGACGTTAGCTGTGGGTTTGTCATATATAGCCTTTATGATGTTGAGGTACTTGCCGTCTATACCCATTTTGTTGAGAGTTTTAATCAGGAATGGATGCTGAATTTTGTCAAATGCTTTTTCAGAATCTATGGAGATGATCATGTGGTTTTTGTTCTTCTTTTGGTTGATGTGGTGGATGATGTTGATGAATTTTCAAATGTTGTACCATCCTTGCATCCCTGGGATGAATCCCACTTGATCATGGTGTATGATCCTCTTGATGTATTTTTGAATTCGGTTTGCTAATATTTTGTTGAGTATTTTTGCATCTACGTTCATCAGGGATATTGGTCTGTAACTTTCTTTTTTGGTGAGGTCTTTGCCCGATTTTGGTATTAGAGTGATGCTGGCTTCATAGAATGAGTTTGGAAGTATTCCCTCCTCTTCTATTTTTCGGAAAACTTTAAGGAGAATGGGTATTTCTTCTCTATATGTCTGGTAGAATTCAGAGGTGAATCCATCAGGCCCGGGGGTTTTGTTCTTGGGTAGTTTTTTGATTACCAATTCGATTTCATCGCTGGTGATTGGTCTGTTTAGTTTTTCTGTTTCTTGCTTGGTAGTCTTGGAAGGTTGTATTTTTCTAAGAAGTTGTCCATTTCTTCTATGTTTTCCAACTTGTTAGCATATAGATTTTCATAATATTCTCTTACGATTCTTTGTATTTCTGTGGGGTCTGTGGTGATTTTTCCTTTCTCATTTCTGATTCTGTTTATGTGTGTAGATTCTCTTTTTCTCTTAATGAGTCTGGCTAGGGGTTTATCTATTTTGTTTATTTTTTCAAAGAACCAGCTCTTGGTTTTATTGATTTTTTCTATTGTTTTATTCTTCTCAATTTTATTTATTTCTTCTCTAATCTTTATTATTCCCTCCTTCTGGTGACTTTGGGCCTCATTTGTTCTTCTTTTTCCAATTTCTGTAATTGTGTCTTTAGACTATTCATTTGGGAATGTTCTTCCTTTTTAAATAGGCCTGGATTGCAATATACTTTCCTCTTAGAACTGCCTTTGCTGCGTCCCACAGAAGTTGTGGCTTTGTGTTATTGTTGTCATTAGTCTCCATATATTCTTTGATTTCTGTTTTGATTTGGTCGTTAACCCATTGATTAATTAGGAGAGTGTTGTTAAGTCTCCATGCATTTGTGAGCCTTTTTGATTTCTTTCTAAAATTTATTTCTAGTTTTATACCTTGGTGATCTGAGAAGTTGGTTGGTAGGATTTCAATATTTTTGAAATTACTGAGGTTCTTTTTGTGGCCTTGTATGTGGTCTATTGTGGAAAATGTTCCATGTGCACTTGAGAAGAATGTGTATCCTGTTGCTTTTGGTGTAGAGTTCTGTAGATGTCTGTTAGGTCCATCTGTTCTAGTGTGTTGTTCAGTGCCTCTGTGTCTTTACTTATTTTCTGTCTGGTTGATCTGTCCTCTGGAGTGAGTGGTGTGTTGAAGTCTCCTAAGATGAATGCATTGCTGTCTATTTCCTCCTTTAATTCTGTTAGTATTTGTCTCGCATATGCTGGCGCTCCTGTGTTGGGTGCATATATATTTATAATGGTTATTTCTTCTTGTTGGACTGACCCCTTTATCATTATGTAATGTCCTTCTTTATCTTTTGCTACTTTCTTCGTTTTGAAGTCTATTTTGTCTGATACAAGTACTGCAACACCTGCTTTTTTTCTCTTTGTTGTTTGCATGAAATATCTTTTTCCATCCCTTCACTTTTAGTCTGTGTATGTCTTTGGATTTGAGGTGAGTTTCTTGTAGGCAGCATATAGATGGGTCTTGCTTTTTTATCCATTCTGTTACTCCGTGTCTTTTGATTGGTGCATTCAGTCCATTTATATTTAGGGTGATTATTGATAGGTATGTACTTATTACCATTGCTGGCTTTAGATTCGTGGTTACCAAGGGTTCAAGGGTTGCTTCTTTACTATCTAACCATCTAACTTAACTTTCTTGTTAAGTTATTGTAAACACAGTCTGATGTTTCTTTCTTTCTCTCCCTTCTTATTCCTCCCCCTCCATTCTTTCTATACTATGTGTTTTATTCTTTGCCTTTAGTTAGTGTTTAGATGGTCTGCTTTCTTTGCTATGATTTTATTTTCTCTGGTGACATCTTTTTAGCCTTAGTTGTGCTTCCCTCTAGAGCAGTCCATTTAAGATATCGTGTAGTGGTGGTTTATGAGAGGCAAAGTCTCTCAACTTTCGTTTGTCTGGAAATTGTTTAATCCCTCCATCATATTTAAATGATAATCGTGCTGGATACAATATTCTTGGTTCGAGGCCCTTCTGTTTCATAGCGTTAAATATATCATGCCATTCTCTTCTGGCCTGTAAGGTTTCTGTTGAGAAGTCTGATGATAGTCTGATGGATTTTCCTTTGTAGGTGATCTTTTTTCTCTCTCTAGCTGCCTTTAATACCCTGTCTTTATCTTTGATCTTTGCCATCTTAATTATTATGTGTCTTGGTGTTGTCTTCCTTGGATCCCTTGTGTTGGGAGATCTATGAGCTTCAGTGGACTGCGAGACTACTTCCTTCCCCAGCGAGGGAAAGTTTTCAGCAATTATTTCTTCAAAGACACTTTCTATCCCTTTTTTTTTTTTTTTTTCCTCTGGTACTCCTATAATGAGAATATTGTTCCGTTTGGATTGGTCACACAGTTCTCTTAATATTCTTTCATTCCTAGAAATCCTTTTATCTCTCTCTGCCTCAGCTGCTCTGTACTCCTGTTCTCTGTTTTCTATTCCATTAACAGTCTCTTGCATCTCATCCATTCTGCTTTTAAGCCCGTCGATCGCTTGTCTGATTTCTGTATTGTCTTTCCTCAGTTCCTCACTTCCTCCCTCAGCTCTTGCACATTTCTCTGTAGGTCCATCAGCATGGTTATGACTTTTATTCTGAATTCTTTTTCAGGGAGGCTGTGCATTTCCATCCCTTCAGACTCCCTCTCTGGGGTTGTCTGGTTGATTTTGGTCTGAACCATATTCCTCTGTCTTTCATGGCTGTAGAATTGG
>JAVSCE010012845.1:0-38481 GCA_032199065.1 Smutsia gigantea
TAAAACAATGATGAATGAAAAAAGCAAATTGCTGAGTTATACTTACAGTGTTATATTTTATGTAAATAAATAGAAAACTAAATATTTTTCTGTGGGTACATAAATGTTTGTAAAAATACAGAAAAGGCTACAAAGCCATCCACCAGAAAAGTAATATTGCCAATCGCTGAGGCAAAGAGGAAGAGGCTGAATTTACGGGTGGAGGTCAAGGAGACTTTCACTTTTCTCTGTAATTTTCTCATTTATTTCTCCTCCTTTTTCTCCTCTTCTGCCTCCCCTCCTCTTCCTCCCCTAGCTCTGCTAGCCCACCTCTTCCCACCCCTCCCCCTCTAATCCTTCCCCGCCTCTCGTCCTCTCTGGCAGTGCTCTTAAACCCAAACAACAAAATAGTATATACTTAGTACATGACAGGTAGTGTGGTCTCCTTGCCTGAAAAACCTTATCCAGGACTAATAATTTTCAAAGAAAAAGTATTTACCGCTAATTTTATAGGAGAAATTTGTACCCTTTAAGTTGTCAAGACAATAGCAGATATTATAAAGATGGACACAATTACGTCAATAGTTAAAATCATTTTGCATAACCCCACCTAACAAGGTGGCTTCCCATTATTTGATATCCTTTTTTCTGCTGTTTCAGCGTTTACGTACAGTGCAGCTAAAACTAGGCATATTACAAAATAAACATACTCTATATTTATGAATTGCAACTTTAATGTGAAAAAAGAAAAAGAAAAAAGCAGAATCAATCCACAAAAACAATGCAAATCATCCTATTTAAAGAAGGAAGAACATTCCCAAATGAATAGTCTAAAGACACAATTACTGAAATTGGAAAAAGAAGAACACATGAGGCCCAAAGTCACCAGAAGGAGGGACATAATAAAGATCAGAGAAGAAATAAATAAAATTGAGAAGAATAAAACAATAGAAAAAAATCAATGAAACCAAGAGCTGGTTCTTTGAAAAAATAAACAAAATAGATAAACCCCTAGCCAGACTCATTAAGAGAAAAAGAGAATCTACACACATAAACAGAATCAGAAATGAGAAAGGAAAATCACGACGGACCCCACAGAAATACAAAGAATCATAAGAGAATATTATGAGAATCTATATGCTAACAAGCTGGAAAACATAGAAGAAATGGACAACTTCTTAGAAAAATACAGCCTTCCAAGACTGACCAAGCAAGAAACAGAAAAACTAAACACACCAATCACCAGCAACGAAATCGAATTGGTAATCAAAAAACTACCCAAGAACAAAACCCCCGGGCCTGATGGATTCACCTCTGAATTCTACCAGACATATAGAGAAGAAATAACACCCATTCTCCTTAAAGTTTTCCAAAAAATAGAAGAGGAAGGAATACTTCCAAGCTCATTCTATGAAGCCAGCATCACTCTAATACCAAAACCTGGCAAAGACCTCACCAAAAAAGAAAATTACAGACAATATCCCTGATGAACGGAGATGCAAAAATACTCAACAAAATATTAGCAAACCGAATTCAAAAATACATCAAGAGGATCATACACCATGATCAAGTGGGATTCATCCCAGGGATGCAAGGATGGTACAACATTCGAAAATCCATCAACATCATCCACCACATCAACAAAAAGAAGAACAAAAACCACATGATCATCTCCATAGATGCTGAAAAAGCATTTGACAAAATTCAACATCCATTCCTGATTAAAACTCTCAACAAAATGGGTATAGAGGGCAAGTACCTCAACATCATAAAGGCCATATATGACAAACCCACTGATAAAATCATACTTAACAGCAAGAAGCTAAAAGCTTTTCATCTAAGATCGGGAACAAGACAGGGATGCCCACTCTCTCCACTGTTATTCAACATACTACTGGAGGTCCTAGCCACGGCAATCAGACAAAACTAAGAAATACAAGGCATCCAGATTGGTAAAGAAGAAGTCAAATTGTCACTATTTGGAGATGACATGATATTGTACATAAAAAACCCTAAAGACTCCACTCCAAAACTACTAGAACTAATGTCTGAATTCAGCAAAGTTGCAGGATACAAAATTAACACACAGAAATCTGTTGCTTTCCTATACACTAATGATGAACTAACAGAAAGAGAAATCAGAAAAACAATTCCATTCACAATTGCATCAAAAAGAATAAAATACCTAGGAATAAACCTAACGAAGGAAGTGAAAGACCTGTACTCTGAAAACTACAAGACACTCCTAAGAGAAATTAAAGAGGACACTAACAAATGGAAATGCATCCCATGCTCTTGGCTAGGAAGAATAAATATTGTCAAAATGGCTATACTACCTAAAGCAATCTACAGATTCAATGCAATCCCTATCAAACTACCAACAGCTTTCTTCAATGAACTGGAACAAATAATTCTAAAATTCATATGGAACCACAAAAGACCCCGAATAGCCAAAGCAATCCTGAGAAGGAGGAATAAAACAGGGGGAATTACGCTCCCTGACTTCAAGGTCTACTACAAAGCCACAGTAATCAAGACAATTTGGTATTGGCACAAAAACAGACCCACAGACCAGTGGAACAGAATAGAAAATCCAAACATTAACCCAAACATATACAGTCAATTAATATTTGATAAAGGAGCCTTGGATATACAATGGGGAGATGACAGCCTCTTCAGCAGCTGGTGTTGGAAAAACTGGACAGCTACATGTAAGAGAATGAAACTGGACTACTGTCTAGCCCCATACACAAAGGTAAACTCAAGGTGGATCAAAGACCTGAATGTAAGTCATGAAACCATAAAACTCTTAGAAAAAAACATAGGCAAAAATCTCTTGGACATGAACATGAGCAACTTCTTCATGAACATATCTCCCCGGGCAAGGGAAACAAAAGCAAAAATGAACAAGTGGGACTATATCAAGCTGAAAAGCTTCTGTACAGCAAAGGACACCATCAGTAGAACAAAAAGACATCCTACAGTATGGGAGAATATATTCATGAAAAACGTATCTGATAAAGGGTTGACATCCAAAATATATAAAGAACTCATGCACCTTAACAAACAGAAAGCAAATAATCCAATTAAGAAATGGGCAGAGGACATGAATAGACACTGCTTTAAAGAAGAAATTCAGATGGCCAACAGGCACATGAAAAGATGCTCCACATCGCTAATCATCAGAGAAATGCAGATTAAAACCACAACGAGGTATCACCTCACACCGGTGAGGATGGCCAACATCCAAAACACAAACAACAACAAATGTTGGCGAGGATGTGGAGAAAAGGGAACGCTCCTACACTGCTGGTGGGAAGACAAATTAGTTCAACCATTGTGGAAAGCAGTATGGAGGTTCCTCAAAAAACTCAAAATAGAAATACCATTTGACCCAGGAATTCAACTCCTAGGAATTTACCCTAAGAATGCAGCAGCCCAATTTGAAAAGGACAGATGCACCCCTATGTTTATTGCAGCACTATTTACAATAGCCAAGAAATGGAAGCAACCTAAGTGTCCATCAGTAGATGAATGGATAAAGAAGATGTGGTACATATACACAATGGAATATTATTCAGCCATAAGAAGAAAACAAATCCTACCATTTGCAACAACATGGATGGAGCTAGAGGGTATTATGCTCAGTGAAATAAGCCAAGCCGAAAAAGACAAGTATCAAATGATTTCACTCATATGTGGAGTATAAGAACAAAGAAAAAATACTGAAGGAACAAAACAGCAGCAGACTCACAGAACCCAAGAACGGACTAATAGTTACCAAAGGCAAAGGGACTGGGGAAAATGGGCGGGAAGGGAGGGATAAGAGGGAAAAAGGGGCATTACGATTAGCAGATGTAATGTTGGGGGGGCACGGGGAGGGCAGTACAACTCAGAGAAGACAAGTAGTGATTCTATAGCATCTCACTACGCTGATGGACAGTGACTGTAATGGGGTTGGTGGGGGGGACCTGATGAAGGGGTAGTTTAATAACCATAATATTGCACATGTAATTGTAGATTAATGATCATAAAATAAATTATATTAAAAAAACCCAAACATATAAAGTCAACTAATATTTGATAAAGGAGCCTTGGATATACAATGGGGTGATGACAGCCTCTTCAGCAGCTGGTTTTGGCAAAACTAGACAGCTACATGTAAGAGAATGAAACTGGAGTACTGTCTAACCCGATACACAAAGGTAAACTCAAGGTGGATCAAAGACCTGAATGTAAGTTATGAAACCATAAAACTCTTAGAAAAAAACATAGGCAAAAATCTCTTGGACGTAAACATGAGCGACTTCTTCATGAACATATCTCCCCGGCAAGGGAAACAAAAGAAAAAATGAACAAGTGGGACTATATCAAGCTGAAAAGCTTCTGTACAGCAAAGGACACCATCAGAAGAACAAAAAGACATCCTACAGTATGGGAGAATATATTCATGAATGACGTATCTGATAAGGTCTTGACATCCAAAATATATAAAGAACTCACACACCTCCACAAACAAAAAGGAAATAATCCAAATAAGAAATGGTCAGAGGACATGAACTGACACTTCTCCAAAGAAGAAATTCAGATGGCCAACAGGCACATGAAAAGATGCTCCACATTGTTAATCATCAGAGAAATGCAAATTAAAACCACAATGAGATATCACCTCACACCGGTGAGGATGGCCAACATCCAAAACACAAACAACAACAAATGTTGGCGAGGATGTGGAGAAAAGGGAACCCTCCTACACTGCTGGTGGGACTGCAAATTAGTTCAACCATTGTGGAAAGCAGTATGGAGGTTCCTCAAAAAACTCAAAATAGAAATAACATTTGACCCAGGAATTCCACTCCTAGGAATTTACCCTAAGAATGCAGCAGCCCAATTTGAAAAGGACAGATGCACCCCTATGTTTATTGCAGCACTATTTACAATAGCCAAGAAATGGAAGCAACCTAAGTGTCCATCAGTAGATGAATGGATAAAGAAGAGGTGGTACATATACACAATGGAATATTATTCAGCCATAAGAAGAAAACAAATCCTACCATTTGCAACCACATGGATAGAGCTAGAGGGTATTATGCTCAGTGAAATAAGCCAAGCCGAAAAAGACAAGTATCACATGATTTCACTCATATGTGGAGTATAAGAACAAAGAAAAAATACTGAAGGAACAAAACAGCAGCAGACTCACAGAACCCAAGAACGGACTAATAGTTATCAGAGGGAAAGGGACTGGGGAAAATGGGCGGAAGGGAGGGATAAGAGGGAAAAAGGGGCATTACGATTAGCAGATGTAATGTTGGGGGGCATGGGGAGGGCAGTACAACTCAGAGAAGACAAGTAGTGATTCTATAGCATCTCACTATGCTGATGGACAGTGGCTGTAATGGGGTTGGTGGGGGGGACCTGATTAAGGGGTAGTTTAATAACCGTAATATTGCACATGTAATTGTAGATTAATGATAATAAAATAAATTATTTAAAAAAAACTCAAAATAGAAATACCATTTCACCCAGGAATCCCACTCCTAGGAATTTACCCTAAGAATGCAGCAGCCCAATTTGAAAAAGACAGATGCACCCCTATGTTTATCGCAGCACTATTTAGAATCGCCAAGAAATTGAAACAACCTAAGTGTCCATCAGTAGATAAATGGATAAAGAAGAGGTGGAACATATACACAATGGAATATTATTCAGCCATAAGAAGAAAACAAATCCTACCATTTGTAACAACTTAGATGGAGCTAGAGGGTATTATGCTCAGTGAAATAAGCCAGGCAGAAAAAGACAAGTATCAAATGATTTCACTCATATGTGGAGTATAAGAACAAAGAAAAAAACTGAAGGAACAAAACAGCAGCAAACACACAGAACCCAAGAACGGACTAATAGTTACCAAAGGGAAAGGAACTGCGGAAGATGGGTGGGAAGGGAGGGAGAAGGGGGAAAAGGTGGCAGGCATTATGATTAGCAGACATAATGTTGGGGGGGCACGGGGAGGGCTGTACAACTCAGAGAAGACAAGTAGTGATTCTATAGCATCTCACTACGCTGATGGACAGTGACTGTAATAGGGTTGGTGGGGGCGACCTGATGAAGGGGGTAGTTTAATAACCATAATATTAAACATGTAATTGTAGATTAATGATATAAAAATAAATTATTAAAACAAAGATCCTGTTTTCATGCAAATGTTTTTAGTAAAAATAAAAGAGAAAAAAATGAAAAAAGAACCCAATGCAAATCGCGTATGAGATTATCATCACAACCAACAAACCGCCCGTACCGGTAACGGTACTGTCAACGGTAGTGTTGACAACACACGCCAAGCCGCTGAGGCGATGACCTTGGGCTCCTAGGTGCGCACGAGGACTAAACCGGAGGAAAAAAATGCCTTCTTAGCGCTATTAATGGTAAAAAATATAATTCTTAGACCCCGATTGGGCATATCTCGAGGTAGGACGCTTGACAAAATAACATTTATTCTGTATGGGAGGAATATAATCATTAATTTCCTTTTCTGTATTTTCCAGTTTTAAATAGGGGCTGGCCTGCGGCGTCAAAAGTCTAGGATTTTAATTAAGCCACCAACGGACTTTGGTAAAGTCACATATTCATTCGTGAAACTGGGAGTGTGAAGTTAGAATATCCAAAATCCCCGCCAGTTTAAAATTCCACGGTAGAACAAACCAATCTTGCAATTTCGCCAAAGGAGTATTTTGACCCGCTCTGCTCACCGTCCGCCCGGCTTCCAAAAGCAACCCTAAGCTCCGCCCCCTGCGTTCCCGACGGCGCGAAAACCCAACTGACAAGAGCTCCTTTGGAAGCCCGCGGATCTGGTGTGCGTTCGGCCCGGTTTCCCGGCCTGGACCGTGGTCTCGAGCGTTCATTCTGGAGCCCCCGCTTCCGAGGCAACTCACACTCAGGGTTCGCGCCCCAGCGTCCTCGCTGCCCGCGCTTTCTTACCGCCTGTTCTCTTATTCGACTGGGTTGAGCCGGGCCCAGGCTCCGCCACTGCCCCGGCCAGGTGGGCGCGGGGGAGGCCGAGACGGACCCGCGGCCCAACTCCTCGCTGCAGCAGGAGCCGGCCGCCTCCATGGCCTCCCGGCAGGCCGGGCCGGGCCACGCAAAGTCCTAGGAGCCGGGATTCAGGGAAGCAAAGAGCATGGTGGGGGTCCTTGCCATGGCCGCGGCAGCTGCTCCCCCTCTGGTGAAGGACTACGAGATTGAGGTGAGCTTGAGATCTACGTCCGTTGGGAGCAGGCGAAAGGTGATCCCTATTTAGGATCTATGATGGGAAGGGAGGGACGTGATGTGGCCTTTACAGTTGTGACATGCTGTGGAACAACTGTTGCAGTGTGTTGTTTCTTAAAAGTCATGATAGGGATTATGAGATGTTTGCGATGCCAGGAAAGTCAGGATTTGAAATACCTCGACCAGTTACCAGATCCTGAAATGTTGGTGGAGCTTGATGTTTTAGACTTGTGAAATGTCATAGGGAATCCCAGGATCAAGTCTTGGTTTATGATAAGGAATCATGGAACTTTATCGTTGTAAAGAATCTTTAAGTTCAACTAGTCTGTCCATCTTCTTGTTCTAGGAATACCAATTAGATTGTCAGTACAGGAATAAAAAATGTATTTAATTAAAAAGTCATTTTCTCTTGGCCTGAGAGACTATCTCCTTCCCCAGATTGGGGAAAAAGAAAAAAAAAAGTCAGTTTCTCAGGGCTCCAAACCTTAAGATACTGCAGTTAGGAGTTCAAGCATGGCAGTGCTGTTGTTATGTGTTCATCGAGTTTCAGTGAAATGCACTAAGCAGTCGTTAATAAAGAGATTCTAATTCCATAAAATAGTGGAGTAGCATCTTAAAGTAGGTAGTTGCTAAATTTGTATACCTTTTCCTCTCGAGCTAGCAACTGAAGTATGCACACTCGTGTCCCTGCAGTGAGCTAAGATGTATGTTCGCATATTTAACTGGGATTCTTGCTTTTTAGAATTGAGAAGTTTTTGTCTAATTGCTATTAGTTGTTATGCTGATGATTGTTTGCTAAATCAAGGCAGTTGCTCTCAGCTTGACCCAGGTATTTGAATTACACAAGCTCTTGCTTTTTGTATGGTCAGTTTTAATAAATCGTTTTTGTTAAAGTTTCTGCTTTTGGTGCTCTGCTTAGAGGCCCTATTTCATAGTAATGAGACTTACTGTTTGGTATTTGTAAGGGTAAAGGCTTTTTATGCACAGTATTTTATTTAATATCAACCCAATGATGAGGTATTTTTATCTGTATTCTACAGATGAGAGGTTGACAATTAATTTAAAATAAATTAAATTAAACGAGGTCAGAAAAGCAAATTAGAGAGTTAAAAGTAATTTACTTAAGGTCCTACCTGGTAGATTCAGAGCCAGCTCTTGAACTTAAATCTGCCTGACTCCAGAGAATTATGACATAGTACTTCCACCATCTCAGGGTAATAATAATAAATACTAACAATTCATTAGCATTTTCTTCTAATATATTTACCATTTCATTTTAACATACAAATAATCTGTAATTTATTTTGCCTCGTATTTATCCATATGGTTAGAAATTTGTCCCACTACCATTTGTTAACTACTTCTTTGCCCACTAACTTGAATGCTACTGCTATCATATACCAAATTCTTAAATTTATGTACCTCTGTCTTTTTCTTGTTTTTTAAGCTGTTCCATTAAATTGCCTGCATAATCCTGAATCACTACTATGCTTTTAATTATGATAACTTTATAATTTGTTCTAATTTTCATAGAATTATAATTGCTCTATTGATTACTTATCTTTTTTAAAGTTCCCTTGTTATTTTGGCAAGTTTGTTCTAACAAATGAACTGAGGGAAGTAAAATCAGAAAAAAAGTAATGGAGCATTTTGTGACAAGCTTTTTCTATTATGTAAGTTACTAACTTAGGACCAACAAAAATACAACTTTTTAGCTATAGTCAACTTGATATTGTGAAGATAATAAATAATGTAGGAGGCAAGTAGTAATTGTTTTGATAGCAAATTAAAACACTGGAAAGTTTTTTTTCATTTGTGTTAAGTGTCCTTCACCATAATTTTTACTTTATTAGTAAATTTTGGGATCCTAGGCTTGTTTGCTATGTATCTGTTTCTTAGAAATAGTTAAAATAATTTATTTTTAACTGACAAAGTAAAAAGAGAATGGAATTAATATTTTTCAAGTCCCTACCATGCCATCAGACTTCACATAATTTTATGTAATGTGTTCATTATAAATTTTGTGGGGTGGGTGGTACCATTCAAAGGTTATAGAGTAAACAGAGGCCAATAGAAATTAACACATTTTCGTGTTAAGTATAGCAGCCTTGAGACTTTTTATTGAAGGATATAGATAGTAGAGTGCACAAAAATTATAGGTGTATAATTTAATGTTACATTGAGACTTGAATATAGTTTAGAGCTCTTATTCTTTCTAATATATCATGCTTGTCACCCAAGGAGCCTTCCTTTTTTTTATCCAATTATGTAAGATGTTAGATCCATCTTTAAAATGTATGCTTTGTATTGTTTTGCTTGAAATAAGTGCTTTTTCTCCTTTCTTTTAAATTGATAGGCATGCAAAAAACGAAGGAAAGATGACAGATCTTCCTGCAAAACAATTACAAAATATTTATCACCAATAGGGAAGACTGGAGACAGGGTTTTCTCTCCACCAAAATCCAGTAATATTCTGCATTATTTTAGAAAGACTTCACCCACAAATGAGAAGATGCAGTCAGCAAAAGAATGCAAGATCAAGTCAACTGAGCCATTGCCTGCTGACAGTGACAAAGTCTGTAAAACACCTTTTGAAATGTTTTCAAATACTGAGTTTAAGAAGAGAAGAACAAGAATTAATTTATCTCATCAACTAAGTAATATTAAAACTGAAAACCTGTCTCCAATTAAAAATGATAGTGATGGTAGCAAAGAAGAATCTAGTCTAAGTAACGATTTTGTGGAAAGTAATAATTCCGTTTTACTGTACAAGAAGCATGTAGAGGTACTTGAGGAGAGTATTCAAGATATCAAAAAACAGTCTAGCACTGTGACCTCCAAAAAAAGTTCTAAGAAAGTAAATCCTAAACAAGGGACCACAAAAAATGACTGCAGAAAATTGAGGAAAAGGAAGCGCAGAGATATAATAGATCTATCTGAAAGTTTACCCTTGGCAGAGGAACTAAATATCCTTAAAGATGGTAAAGATAATAAACAGATAATGCCTCCCCTAACTAATGAAATAGAGAGTACTCCAAATGATGACTCTAGAGCTAATATAACTAAAACAAACCAGTTCAATGATAGTACAATAACTGTCTCATATGAGGAATTTTTGAAAAGTCATAAGGAAAATAAAATAGAACAGATACCAGACTGCATTATGTCATTTTGTATGCCTTCTGAAACTGTTGAAGATACAGTCAAAAGTGGTTGTATAAGTGACACAGAAACCTGTGGAATTTCCCAACAGGTATACTTTAAGACAGTTACTGTTCTTGCACAAGTTCACCCTCTCCCCCGCAAAAAGACAGGGAAAATACCCTCAATTTTCTTAAAACAAAAGCAGTTAGAAATGGAAAATAGTTTATCTGATCCTGAGAATGAACAGACAATTCAGAAAAGAAAATCTAATGTTGTTATACAGGAGGAAGAATTAGAATTAGCAGTTTTGGAAGCTGGAAGTTCTGAAACTGTGAAGCCAAAATGCACTCTAGAGGAAAGACAACAGTTTATGAAAGCATTCAGACAGCCAGCACCAGAGGCACTGAAAAATGGAGTCAAAAAGTCTTCAGATAAGCAGAAAGAGCTCAGTGAAAAATCTTTAAATGAGGAAGGAAGAGACAATTCTAAAAATATGGAAAATTCTAATATCCAAATGGTTTCAAATAATGGCAGTTCACAGTCACACACTGATAAAAGAAGTTTTCCTAAGGAGAAAAGTAAAAAGCTAAAGAAAAAGGATAAGAAAATGTTAGATAGTGGTTTAACTGCAGGTGAGAATAAAAAAGGAAATGCTCAAAAGAAAGAAACAACTTCTCCCTTTATAGATAAACAAAATCAAAATAGGCTTAGAATGAGTTTAAGACAAAAGAAAGCCGAAGTTTCCAAAAATAGCATATTTAACAGTGAAAGCCTTGTTTGTGAAGAGATAACAAATGATGACCCTCTAAAAATTTCCTCTCCGTATAACAAGTCTTCAAGAAAAATCAGCATACCAGTTAAAGATAAGATTATACACTCTAAAGCTGAAACTAAAGACAGCTTGGTAAATGTTTCTACACCCAAATCAACCAAAAAACCTGTAAGAAACAGCAGCATGCTTACTACAGTAATCATTAGAGGTACTGATTCTGAAGATGCACAAGATGATAGTCCAGTGAAGGCTTCCACTCCAAAAGCAGCCAGCTTATCAGAAAAACACAGCTTATATACAGCAGAATTAATAACAGTACACTCTGATTCAGAAAGCCCTATTAGGTAAAGTTCTTTTATTGTTCTGAAGTTCTAAGCATTCTGTGTATATAACTAGCTTAACAGGAAAATACTTCAAGCGTTGGAAAGTATATTTCTAGAATGCAGCTGATTTGTAAGAAAAACAGGATTTCAAAAATGCTGGTTTATTTCCCACATTTAATTTAAAGTTAGGCATGATTTCAGAAGAATTCTAGATGTATTTTAGATGAGTTCTAAACTTATTCATCACAGTTGCTTATTGCTGGGAAAATATCCTTCAACTATGAATTCTGTGCGTTTAATAAACAAGATTAAAGATAAATTACAGAACTTTATTTCTTGGGTAAACTGAGCCATACTTGCATTCTTGTTATAGCTAATACAAGAGTGGTATTAGGGGCTAATTTTTCATAAAGCTTATGATTTCCAAAAGAAAATAGTTTATATTTTCTAAGCGTTTAACACTGAGTTTGGCTATTTTTGATTCAGTAGTAGTTTGGAGGGTGGGGAGCGTTTTTGTTTTTGTTTTCTGTTTAAGAACCATCCAAAAATTGGAGCTCTAGTTGGTTATTTTCTGTATTTGATTGAAATTCGTTATAATCACATTAGAATCATGAAATTGTTTCTGAATATCTTTTCTTTTCAGAATGAAATTCACCAAAATTAGTACTCCCAAAAAATCTAAGAAAAGATCTAAGAAAAGATCTGGGAAATCTGAAGGAACTGGAAGAGATTCTACTTTCCAGACTAAAAAAAAGGTAATCAAAATATTAGGGAGTCCTCTAAGTGGTATTCTGTTTTTTAAAACAAAACTAGCATTAGAAGCAATATACTATAAAAAGAAGATTCATATGTTTTATAGATTGGTGGTGTTAACTATAATCTTATTATTTTTGACTATTATGTCATTCCTCTAGTTAGTTTATTAAGAGAGCAACATACCTTATTGTGAGGTGAAAGCAGCTGATAAGGACAATATCATCTACTTAGAAAAGTTTTCTTAGAGTCCCACTCCAATCATTTTCCTTAAGGTTACTTATAGGTCCTGGCTGCGTTTTGATTTATTTGTATAGATTTAAGGCTAAAAGGCCAGAATCTCTCAATGCTGGTGCCGTAGACATTTTGGGCTGGATAATTCTGTGTTGCAAGGGACTGTTGTGCCTTTTAGGATACTTAGCAGTAAACCTGGCTTCACCTGTAAAATGCCAGTAATATTCCAGCTTCCTTAGGACGATCAAAAATGTCTCCAGACACTGCCAAATAGTCCTTGGAGGGAAAAAATTACCCCCAGATGAAAACCACCATCCTAAAAGGAGAGGTGTGGGATATATAAGAATAGTTTGTTGTTTTTGCAAAATAAACTGCTTTTCTTCTCTGAAAGAACTGTATTCTGTACAGTGTAAGTAGGTACCGTTATGTGTGTTTTGAAAAAGCCATGAGGGTTATTCTAATGGACTCCTTGGGTGAAAACCACTGCTACAGAAAGTTGGTATCTCTTTTTTTTATTTAACTGCTGTCAATTTTTTGCCTGCTTATTACATTTCAAGTACTATATGTAGTACTCATATCATTAATCTCATGAAGTAAATGTTTAACTCTGTTTTAAAGGACAGCTGGGCCAAAAGTGGTGAGAACATTTTTAAGAGTGGTTGAAGTGATGTACAGTGGAATATAAGCTGAGTTGGGGCAAATAAAGGCCAATAAATAGGAAACAATCAGGACCCGAGTTCCTGTTATAGTCAGTAATAAACAAGTAAGAGCTGTGAGGACAGGGGGCCAGGACAGAAAGCAGGGTGTTGGAAATGACTATATTTTTTGTGGTGATAGGGTTATGGTTTATTTTAATTATATTTTTCTGTTTTTCTATAAATAAGAACTTTTAAAAACTTTTATCAGAAAAATAACTATTAGAAAAAAGCAGATTTCAAATAATAGCAGAATTAATTGTCAAAATGTATATGGTACTTTTTTTCACACATTCACCGAAACATCTCTTGTATAACAGTTTGTTTCAATGATTAACTTAATTTAGGTGGTTTATTTTTAATACTAATGTAGCCGTAAGTTTCATCAGCCTGCCAATAATTTTGCTAGCAGAACAAGAACCTATCACTACTACTGTAGAAGCAAACCCTTCACATTTCTAACCTTCTTACATGTATTTTGAATTCTCATGCCTATTCTCTTTTAATGGTTTTTAAAGGTTTTAAAAAACAAATGGGTAAAATTAAAAGTGAAAACTTTTCATCTTCTCAATCCTACCGTCTAGCGGTAACTCACTTTTAAGAGTTAAGTGTTTATCCTTTCAGACACTTTCCTTTCCTTAAATAGATACATGTCATTTTAAAAAGGGATCATATAATGTTAACTGCAACTAGCTTGCTGTTTGTTTTTAATCCAAACAAAAACTGTAGCACTCCAAATATGGAAAGCACATTTTCTTGAAAATAACATTTAAATGCACAAGATATTTACATGTCACAGGCAGAGCCAGAAGGCCAGACTTTATTCTTATCTAGGGCATTTTTCAACCCTCTCCAAAGAATTTAGCCTAAAGGGAATTAAAATCAAAGAACAGATACTGCACGAAGATGGTGGGGAAATAACCACCAATTCTAATATATATAGCATCCATCTTGTGTTTTTCACAAATGTAATTATACTTATCTGAATAAATTTCAAGAAATAAAGGCAAACCAAGTACAACTAGACATTTTACTTTCCTTGGTAAGATTTGAATAACATTTATTTGTCTATATTCATTGTGATTTGTGATTATGTTTCTCTATTTTATATATATATATATATATATATATATATATATATATATATAATGTTTTTTTAATGGATTTTATTTTTTAGAGCAGTTTTAGATGCATAGCAAAATTGAGTGGAAGGTGCAGAGATTTCCCATATGCCCCCTGCACCTACACATGCATAGCCTCCCCCATTATCAATAGCAGATAGCACATTTTTTACTGTTGATGAATCTACATTGACACATCATTATCACCCAGAGTCCATAGTTTACATTAGGGCTCATTCTTGGTGTTGTATATTCTGTGGGTTCAGACAAATGTATAATGACATGTGTCTACCATTATAAATACATCATAAAAGAGTAGTTTCATAGCCTTAAAAATCCTCTGTGCTCTGGCTATTCACCCACTTCCCCCTTGATTCCTGACAACTGCTGATCTTTTAACTATCTCCAAAGTTTTGCCTTTCTGTTTTTGTTTTTCTGTTATTAAATATAAAATGTATGCCACTGGCCTCAACTAATATTTCAAATTTTTTAGGCAAGCAGTGCTTCACAAAATGTATCAAAAGCAAAACAATTGATTGAAAAAGCAAAATATTTACACATTAGTAAGTCAAAAGCTACTGAAGAAATAATGACACCCTTAAGACGTTCATCTAGACATCAGATGCTTCCTGAAAGGAAGAAATTGTCAGACACAGAAGTAAGTATTACAAATATTTATTGGTATAAATTCTGCCCTATTCTGTTTGGAGTGGGAGAAGGAAACCATTATAAAATTATAAAATAGAATTGTAAGATAGTCTTGAGGTGATAGAATATAATTTTCAGTTTTGTTTTAAAAGCCTTTGGCTCACAGAATACAGTTTAAATCCTTTTCAAGTCATTCAAGATCTTTCATAGTCTCAACTAGCCCTTTCCTCACAACAGCCCCCTTCCTCGTGTACAAGACTTTTTGCTCTAGTCACACTAAATTATTCATTTCTCCCCAAATGGTGCAATTTTTGCTTTTCTCAGTTTGTAGTCTCAGCCTGAAATGTACATTCCAGGTACTCTCTTCTACTTGAGGAATTCCTACTTAAACTTTAAGACCTTGCTAATCGCTACCACCTCTTTTTTTGTGTGTGAAACAACTTTATTATAGAGATATAATTCACATACCATACAATTCACCATTTAAAGCATACAGTTCAGTGGCTTTTAGTATATTCCAAGTTGTGCGTTCATCACCACAATCAATTTAGAACATTTTATTACCACAAAAGGAGCCCCAATTCCCCTTAGCTGTCACCTCCCCATCCCTTACTCCAGCCCTAGCCAACCACTAATCAGTTTCTCTATACATAGATTTGCCTATTCTGGACATTTAATATAAATAGTATCAGACAATATGTGCTTCTTTGTTTCTGGCTTCTTAGCATAATGTTTTAAAGGTTTGTCCATGTTGTAGCATCAGTATTTTCATTTCTTTTTATTGTCAGATAATACCCTATTATATTGATACGCCATATTTTATTTATCCATTCATCAGTTCATGGACACTAGGTTGTTTCCACTTTTTGGCTATTATGAATAATGCTATGAACATTCTACTACCTCCTCTTGAAAGCTTTGCTGATGCTTTTAAGACAGATACTTTCCTTCCCTATAAGTACTTTAACTTTTTTTGTAATTTAGTCAATAGTGCTTTCACCATATGGTATTATAACTAAATTATCTACTCATGGCCTATAGCCTTCCCTCTGTCCACTAAACCCCAGTTTAACCTTGAATCAGCCATCTCTTCATTTGTGTATTCCCAGTGCCTGCTATATGGCTGACACATAGTAGATGCTCAATAAATATATGCTGGCAACATGAAAACACATCAGACTTCATCTTATACATTTCTAGAATGTATAGTTCTAAGAGGGATAGCCAGAATTTTTATGGCTTGGTCATATTGATTCTTTTATGTGGAATATAGTCTATTAATTGCTTCTTAAAAAAAAAAGTCCATGGTCTTGATAAATCTACTCTTTGATCACATGAACTTGAATGATATAAGTACTAGCTATTGCTATTCATATGTTCTCTGTGTCACTCATAGTGTCTGATGGGGAGATGTAGGGGAAATGATGTAATTATTTATCTGGCATTTAGCACTAATCCTTTTGAAATTTTAACATTAGTTGTATGTCATATTAAAAAATTTTTTTTCTTATTCTGTCTTAGGACCCTGTAATAATAATAGATTCAAATCCGACTTCTTTAAAGTATCCTGAGAAAAATCAGAATAAACTTCAGTGCCTGCATGATGTGCTAGGAAAAAAACTAAACAAGACTACTAAAAATGAACCTGGTAATCAGATTTTATAACAATTAGGATGAACATTAGACTATCTAGGGGGGGATTATATGGTGCTGAATGATCTCAGTTTATTTAATCTCTTATTTTATAAAATGTAAACTTTTAATTGTATTATGTATTTTTATTTTAGTAACTAAAGTTGTAATACAGTGAGTTTTACAAAAGGTAACTGAGCATATTTTAAGTTGCTGCATTTCTGTGTTTATATTTAGCCTCAGTTATGTTTTCCCAAACCTGATTTATTATCAAAATCATCTGGGTAAATTTAAAATTTTTTTAAATCTTTAGGGTCTTCGTTAGACATATTGACTAAGAATCTTCAGTGGGCTGTGGGAAACTTAGTTAAAAAAAAAGTTCCCCAGGAGATTCTGACATTGATATTGAGAGATCAGATCATTACATAGAAATTTTTTGGTTAAAAAATTAAAAGGTTAATGTTTTAAAAGTTTGAAAAGATAGAGATAATTTTGAAAGTAGATAGAGGTAAGTGGGGATGATAAACTTTGATATTAACCTAAGTATTTATTTTTCTAAGGAAAAGTGAAAGTCGCTCCTTTATTTCTAACCAGAAAGACTCAAAAAACAGCTGATTCTATCTTTGGTTTTGATGAAAGCAGGTCAGTCCAATACAAATTTTTAAATGCCAAAATATCTTATGGAATGTATTTTGTATTAATCTTTGATGGACGTGTTTATTACTTTGATGAGAGAACATGTAAATTATTGAGCTTTATCATTTGAATAAATCTATTTTAAAAGATGACTATTGACAGTGCTACAACTGCGATTTGAAGATCTGAGTCTCATGCAAACATTTTGTGGTCATCTCTAGCCAAAAAACGGAAAAATAAGCAAGGAAACCAAAAATATCAAAAAACTGATTGTGAAGTTAATTCAGTCAATATTTAAATACATTTAAAGTACCAAGCACTATTTTGGTACTAAAAGTATTATAAGGAACAAAACAAGATACATTCCCTTCCTCATGAGGCTCACTCTAGAGGAAAGACAGTTTGTGCATTAATTGGGCCAATAAATGATTGGCAGTTGTGCTAAGAAGGAAAGGTACAAAGTTCTGTTAAAGTTTATAGTAAGTAGATTTGGTCTGGTCAAGAAAAGCTTTGCTGAGGCAATGACACCTGAATTGGAGGATGAGCTGGAGTTCACAGGGGAAGGAACAGTGTTCCAGCCACAGGGAACAGTCTGGGCAGAGTCCCTGTGGCTTGAAGGAGCATGGTAAATAGAAAAGGCTTAAAGAATGCCAGTGTGATTTGAGCCTAGAGAGCAAGGGTGAGAGGAGTGCAAGATTAAGCTGGAGAGGTAGATGCCAGCCATGCAGGCCCTTTGGCCGGCCATGTGAAAGAATTTTGTCCTTATGCTAAGAGCAATTAGAAACAATCCAGGGTTTTATACATGAGTGTGGACATAAACATTTGGAATTTTTTTTGCTGTTTTTTTTTTTACTAAGGTATCATTGATATACAATCTTATCAAGGTTTTTACAACATTCACCCATATTATCAAGTCCCCCACACACACCCCAATGCAGTCACTGTCCATCAGCATAGTAAGATGTTGTAGAGTCACTACTTGTCTTCTCTGTGCTGTACTGCCTTCCCTGTGAACTTCCTACATTTTGTGTACTAATCATCATGCCCCTTAATCCCCTTCTCCCTCCCTTCCCACCCACCTTCCCCAACCCCTCCCCTTTGGTAACCCCTAGTACCTTCTTGGAGTCTGAGTCTACTGCTGTTTTCTTTCTTCAGTTTTGCTTTGTTGTTACACTCCACAAATGAGTGAAATCATTTAGTACTTGTCTTTCTCTGCCTGGCTTATTTCACTGAACAGAATACCCTCTAGCTCCATCCATGTTGTTGCAAATGGTAGGATTTGTTTTCTTCTTATGGCTGAATAATATTCCGTTGTGTATATGTACCACATCTTCTTTATCCATTCATCTAATGCTGGACATTTAGGTTGCTTCCATATCTTGGCTATTGTAAATAGTGCTGCGATAAACATAGGGGTGCATATGTCTTTTTGATTCAGAGACCTTGCTTTCTTTGGGTAAATTCCTAGGAGTGGAATTCCAAGATCAAATGGTATTTCTATTCTTAGTTTCTTGAGGAAACTCCATACTGCTTTCCACAATAGTTGAACTAATTTACAGTCCCATCAACAGTATAGGAGGGTTCCTCTTTCTGTGCATCCTCGCCAGCATTTGTTGTTCCTTGTCTTTTGGATATTGGCCATCCTAACGTCTGTGAGCTGATACCTCATTGTGGTTCTAATTTGCATTCCTCTAATAATTAACGATGTGGAGCATCTTTTCATGTGTCTGTTGGCCATCTGAATTTCTTCTTTGGAGAAGTGTCTGTTCAGCTCCTCTGCCCATTTTTTAATTGGCTTATTTGCTTTTTGTTTGTTGAGGTGTGTGAGCACTTTATATAATTTGATGTCAACCCCTTATCAGATATGTCAGTTATGAATAGATTCTCCCATACTGTAGGATGTCTTTTTGTTCTACTGATGGTATCCTTTGCTGTACAGAAGCTTTTTAGTTTGATATAGTCCCATTTGTTCATTTTTGCTTTTGTTTCCCTTGCCCAGGGAGATATGTTTATGAAGAAGTTGCTCATGTTTATGTCCAAAAGATTTTTGCCTATGTTTTTTTCTAAGAGTTTTAGGGTTTCATGACTTACATTCAGGTCTTTGATCCATTTTGAGTTTGCTTTTGTGTATGGGTTATACAGTAATCCAGTTTCATTCTCTTACATGTAGCTGGCCAGTTTTGCCAACACCAGCTGTTGAAGAGGCTGTCATGTCCCCATTATATATCCATGGCTCCTTTATCATGTGTTAATTGACCATATATGCTTGGATTTATATCTGGGCTCTCTATTCTGTTCCACGGGTCTATGGGTCAGTTCTTGTGCTAGTACCAAATTGTCTTGATTACTGTGGCTTTGTAGTAGAGCTTGAAGTCAAGGAGCGTACTTCCCCCTGCTTTATTCTTCCTTCTCAGAATTGCTTTGGCTATTCGGGGTCTTTTGTGGTTCCATATGAATTTTAGAACTATTTACTCTAGTTCATTGAGAATGATGTAGGTATTTTGAAAGGGATTGCATTGAATCTGTAGATTTCTTTAGGCAGGATGGCAATTTTGACAATATTTATTCTTCCTAGCCAAGAGCATGGGATGAATTTTCATTTATTAGTGTCCTCTTTAATTTCTCTTAAGAGTGTCTTGTAGTTTTCAGGGTATAGGTCTTTCACTTCCTTGGTTAGGTTTATTCTTAGGTATTTTATTCTTTTTGATCCAATTGTGAATGGAATTGTTTTCCTGATTTCTCATTCTGCTAGTTCATCGTTAGTGTATAGGAATGCAACAGATTTCTGTGTATTAATTTTGTATTCCACAACTTCTGCTGAATTCAGATGTTAGTTCTAGTAGTTTTGGAGTGGATTCCTTAGGGTTTTTTATATACAATATCATGTCATCTGCAAACAGGGACAGTTTGAGTTCTTCCTTGCCAATCTGGGTGCCTTTTATTTCTTTGTATTGTCTGATTGCCATGGCTAGGACCTGCATAACTACGTTGAATAAAAGTGAGGAGAGTGGGCATCCTTGTCTTGTTCCAGTCTTAGATGAAAAGCTTTCAGCTTCTCGCTGTTAAGTATGATGTTGGTTGTGGGATTGTCATATATGACCTTTATTATGTTGAGGTATTTGCCCTCTATACCCATTTTGTTGAGAGTTTTTTTTATTAAGGTATTATTGATATACACTCATGAGGGTTTCACGTGAAAAAACAATGTGGTTACTACATTTACCCATATTACCGAGTCCTCACTCATACCCCAGTTCAGTCCCAGTGATTCCCTACACCATATGTACTAAACATAATACCCCACAATACCCTTCTCCCTCCCTCCCAACCCACCCTCCCACACCCCGCTCCTTTAGTAACCGCTAGTTCCTTCCTGGAGTCTCTGAGTCTGCTACTATTTTTTTCCTTTATTTTTGCTTCGTTGTTATACTCCACAAATGAGGGAAATCATTTGGCACTTGTCTTTCTCTGCCTGGCTTATTTCACTGAGCATAATATCCTCCAGCTCCATCCATGTTGTTGCAAATGGTAGGATTTGTTTTCTTCTTATGACTGAATAATATTCCATTGTGTATATGTACCACATCTTCTTTATCCATTCATCTACTGATGGACACTTAGGTTGCTTCCATATCTTGGCTATTATAAAAAGTGCTGCAATAAACATAGGGGTGCATATGTCTTTTTGAATCTGAGAAGTTGTATTCTTTGGGTAAATTCCAAGGAGTGGGATACCCGGGTCAAATGGTATTTCTATTTTGAGTTGTTTGAGGAACCTCCATATTGCTTTTCACAATGGTTGAACTAGCTTACATTCCCACCAGCAATGTAGGAGGGTTCCCCTTTCTCCGCACTTTGCCAGCATTTATTGTTCTTAGTCTTTTGGGTGGTGGCCATCCTTACTGGTGTGAGGTGATATCTCATTGTGGTTTTAATTCGCATTTCCCTGATGATTAGTGATGTGGAGCATCTTTTCATGTGTCTGTTGGCTATCTGAAATTCTCCTTTGGAGAACTGTCTCTTCATATCCTCTGCCCATTTTTTAATCGGGTTATTTGCTTTTTGGGTGTAGAGGCGTGTAAGTTCTTTATATATTTTGGATATTAACCCCTTGTCGGATATGTCATTTACAAATATATTCTCCCATACTGTTGGATGCCTTTTCGTTCTTTTGATGGTGTCCTTTGCTGTACAGAAACTTTTTAGCTTGATGTAGTCCCATGAGTTCATTTTTGCTTTTGTTTCCCTTGCTCAAGGAGATGCGTTCAGGAAGAATTCGTTCATGCTTATATTCAGGAGATTTTTGCCTATGTTGTCTTCTAAGAGTTTTATGGTTTCATGACTTACATTCAGGTCCTTGATCCATTTCAAGTTTACTTTTGTGTATGGGGTTAAACAATAATACAGTTTCATTCTCTTGCACGTAGCTGTCCAGTTTTGCCAACACCAGCTGTCAAAGAGGCTGTGATTTCCCCATTGTATGTCATGGCTCCTTTATCATATATTAATTGACCATATATGGTTGGGTTTATATCAGGGCTCTCTAGTCTGTTCCATTGGTGTATGGGTCTGTTCTTGTGCCGGTACCAAATTGTCTTGAGAACTGTGCCTTTGTAGTAGGGCTTGAAGTTGGGGAGCATAATCCCACAAGGTTTATTCTTCCTTCTCAGGATTGCTTTGGCTATTCGGGGTCTTTTGTGGTTCCATATGAATTTTAGAATTATCTTCTCTAGTTGAAAAATGCTGTTGGTATTTTGATAGGAATTGCAATGAATCTGTTGATTGCTTTAGGCAGGATGCCCATTTTGACAATATTAATTCTTCCTATCCATGAGCACGGGATGTGTTTCCATTTATTGGTATCTTCTTTAATTTCTCTCATGAATGGCTTGTAGTTTTCAGAGTATAAGTCTTTCACTTCCTTGGTTAGGTTTACTCCTAGGTATTTTATTCTTTTTGATGCAACTTTGAATGGAATTGTTCTCCTGATTTCTCTCTCTGCTAGGTCATTGTTAGTGTATAGGAATCCCATGGATTTCTGCGCATTAATTTTGTATCCCGCAAGTTTGCTGAATTCAGATATTAGATCTAGTAGTTTTGGAGTATATTCTTTAGGGTTTTTTATGTACAATATCATGTCATCTGCAAACAGGGATAGTTTAACTTCTTCCCTGCCAATCTGGATGCCTTTTATTTCTTTATGTTGTCTGATTGCCATGGCTAGGACCTCCAGTACCATGCTAAATAGAAGTGGGGAGGGTGGGCATCCTTGTCTTGTTCCCGATTTTAAGGAAAAGCTTTCAGCTTCTTGCTGTTAAGTATAATGTTGGCTCTGGGTTTGTCATATATGGCCTTTATGATGTTGAGGTACTTGCCGTCTATACCCATTTTGTTGAGAGTTTTTATCATGAATGGATGTTGATTTTTGTCAAATGCTTTTTCAGCATCTATGGAGATGATCATGTGGTTTTTGTCCTTTTTGTTGATGTGGTGGATAATGTTCATGGATTTTTGAATGTTGCACCATCTTTGCATCCCTGGGATGAATCCCAGTTGATCATCATGAGTGATCTTATTGATGTATTTTTGAATTCGGTTTGCTAATATTTTGTTGAGTATTTTTGCATCTATGTTCATCAGGGATATTGGTCTGTAATTTTCTTTTTTTGTGGTGTCTTTGTCTGGTTTTGGTATTAGAGAGATGTTGGCCTCGTAGAATGAGTTTGGGAGTATTCCCTCCTCTTCCAGTTTTTGGAAAACTTTAATGAGGATGCGTATTTCGTCTTCAGTAAATGTTTGATAAAATTCAGCAGTGAAACCATCTGCTTTAGGAGTTTTGTTCTTAGGTAGTTTTTTGATTACCAATTCAATTTCTTTGCTGGTAATTGGTCTGTTGAGATTTTCTGTTTCTTCATGGGTCAGCCTTGGAAGGTTGTATTTTTCTAGAAAGTTGTCCATTTCTTCTAGGTTATCCAGTTTGGTACCATATAATTTTTCATAGTATTCTCTCATAATTCTTTGTATTTTTGTGGTGTCTGTAGTGATCTTTCCTTTCTCATTTCTGTTATGTGAGTAGACTCTCTTTTTTTCTTGATAAGTCCAGCTAGGGGTTTATCTATTTTGTTTAGTTTCTCAGAGAACCAGCTCCTGCTTTCATTGATTCTTTCTATTGGTTTATTCTTCTCAATTTTATTTATTTCTGCTTTAATCTTTATTATGTCCCTCCTTCTACTGACTTTCGGCGTCATTTGTTCTTTCTTTTCTAGTTTCATTAATTGTTAGTTTAGACTATTCATTTGGGATTGTTCTTCTCTCCTGAGGTACGACTGTATTGCAATATATTTCCCTCTTAGCACGGCCTTCGCTGCATCGAACAGATTTTGTGTTGTTTAATTATTGTTGTCGTTTGTCTCTGTATATTGCTTGGGGTCTGTTTTTATTTGGTCATTGATCCATTGATTATTTAGGAGCATGTTATTAAGCCTCCATGTGGGCATTTTTGTTTTCTTTGTGTAATTTATTTCTAGTTTCATAACTTTGTGATCTGAGAAGCTGGTGGTACAACTTCAATCTTTTTGAATTTACTGAGGTTCTTTTTATAGCTTAATATATGATCAGTTCTTGAAAATGTTCCATGTGCACTTGAGAAGAATGTATATCCAGTTGCTTTTGGAGTGTTCTGTAGATGTCTGTTAGGTCCTTCTGTTCTAATATGTTGTTCAGTTTTCTGTCTCTTTACTTATTTTCTGTCTGGTTGATATGTCTTTTGGAGTGAATGGTGTATTGAAGTCTCCTAAAATGAATGCATTGCATTCTATATCCTCCTTTAATTCTGTTAGTATTTGTTTCACATATGTAGGTGATCCTGTGTTGGGTGCATAGATATTTATAATAGTTATATCCTCTTGTTGTACTGACCCTTTTATCATTATGTAATGTCCTTCTTTGTTTCTTGTGACTTTCTTTGTTTTGAAGTCCCTTTTGTCTGATAAAAGTACTGCAACTCCTGCTTTTTTCTCACTATTAGTTGCATTAAATATGTTTTTCCATCCCTTCACTTTCAGTCTGTGTATGTCTTTGGGTTTGAAGTGAGTCTTTTGTAGGCAGCATGTAGATGGGTCTTGTTTTTTTATCCATTCAGTAATTCTATGTCTTTTGATTGATGCATTCAGACCATTTACATTTAGGGTGATTATCGATAGGTACGTACGTATTGCCATGGCAGGTTTTAGATTCGTGGTTACCAAAGGTTCAAGGGCAATTTCCTTACTATCTACCATTCTAATTTAACCTACTTCATATACTATTACAAACACAACCTAAAGGTTCTTTTTTTTTTTCCCCCTTTTTCTTCTTCCTCCATTCTTTGTATGTTATGAATCATATTCTGTACTCTTTGTCTTCCCTTGATTGACTTTGGAAATAGTTATGTTAATTTTTGCATTTGCTTAGTAATTAGCTGTTCTACTTCATTTAGTGTGGTTTTATTACCTCTGTTGACAGCTATTAAACTTTAGGAATGCTTCCATCTGTCGCAGTCCCTCCAAAATACACTGTAGAGATGGTTTGTGGGAGGTAAATTCTCTCAGCTTTTGCTTATCTGGAAATTGTTTAAACCCTCCTTCAAATTTAAATGATAAATCTTGCCGGATAAAGTAATCTTGGTTCCAGGCCCTTCTGCTTCATTGTATTTAAATACATCATGGCACTTCATTCTGGCCTGTAAGGTTTCTGTTGAGAAGTCTGATGATAGCCTGATGGGCTTTCCTTTGTATATGATCTTATTTCTCTCTCTGGCTGCTTTAAATAGTCTGTCCTCATCCTTGATCTTTGCTATTGTAATTACTGTATGTCTTGGTGTTGTCTTCCTTGGGTCCCTTGTGTTGGGAGATCTCTGCACCTCCATGGCTTGAGAGACTATCTCCTTCCCTAGACTGGGGAAGTTTTCAGCAATTACCTCCTCAAAGACACTTTCTATGCCTTTTTCTCTCTCTCCTTCTTCTGGTACCCCTATAATGCGAATATTGTTCTGTTTGGATTGGTCACACCATTTCTCAATATTCTTTCATTCTTAGAGATCCTTTTTTCTCTCTGTGCCTCAGTTTATTTGTATTCCTCTTCTCTAGTTTCTATTTCATTTATCGTCTTCTCCACTGTATCCAATCTGCTTTTAATACCGTCCATTGTGCTCTTCAAATTGGATCTCTGACCAGAATTTATTCCTGATTTCTTGAATATCTGTCCGTACCTCCATGAGCATGTTAATGATTTTTATTTTGAACTCCTTTTCAGGAAGAATCATGAGGTCAATGTCATTTAAATCTTTCTTAGGAGTGGTATTAATAATTTTACTCTGAACCAGATTCCTTTGGTGTTTCATATTTGTATATGGCGCCCTTCACTGCTCAGAAGCTCTAGTCCCTGGAGCTGCTCACCCCCTGAAACAATGTCGGGGGTCACAGGGTAGTTGTACTGGTGCCTTGGGGGAGTAAAGAGCTGTTTTCTGCTATCCGGGTCCCATGCCTGTCTCCACTGCCTGAACCAGTGGGCCTTGCACACAGGTATAAGCCTCTATGCTTTGGTTTGTAGTTGCTGTAGACACATCTTCCCTCTGGCTGTCCTAACACCCGGTAGGGTTTGCCGGTTTGTGGGCCTGGTTGGGGTGGCAGGGAGAACAGCGCAGCAGGCTGTGTGTCACGGAGGGGTCCTTGGAGCTGTGTAGCAAGCCAGGGAGCTGGAGCACCTGAAGATCGTCTAAGGAGGAAGATTTATTTTTCCTCCTTAAATATGAGAGTTTATATGGCAAAGCTCCCAACCTGCTGGGCAGAGTGCACCCGGACAATTTTGTCTACCTGTCCTCTCTCCTGAGCAGTAAGCTGTATGCAATCCTTGCCCCTTTAGCAGCCCTCTTTCTAAGGGCTTACTTGTTAGGGAGTCTTTCAGAGTGCCCATCTTTCTCTTGTCCCAGAGAAGCCAGATATGGATCCCTGCTTTCCACAAGTGGCTGGAATCTCAGTCTCTCCAGGAATTCTGCCTGTCTTAGCTTTTCAACCCTGTAATCATGAGAGTATTATGCAAGCACCATGAATTGTAGGTTTGTGTTCCCAGAGCAGATCTCCGGAGTTAGGTATTCAGCAGTCCCAGGCCTCCCCTCCCTCCCTGCTCAGTTTCTCTTCCTCCCACCGGTGAGGTGGGGTGAATGAAGGGCTTGGGTCCCACCGGGCCACAGCTTTGTTACGTTACCCTGTTCTGTGAGGTCTCTTTTCTCCAGGTGTATGCAGTCTGGCGCAGTCCTCTTTCCTGTTGGTCTTTGAGGATTAGTTGTATTAATTATATTTTCGTATTATATGCAGTTTTAGGAGGAAGCCTGTGTCTCACCTCTCATGCCGCCATCTTTTCTAAATGTCTCCACCCATTTTTTAATCGGATTATTTGCTTTTTGTGTGTTGAAGCATGTGAGTTCTTTATATATTTTGGATGTAACCCCTTGTCAGATATGTCATTTACAAATATGTTCTCCCATATTGTAGGGGGGGATGTCGTTTTGTTCTACTGATGGTGTCCTTTGCTGTACAGAAGTTTTTAGTTTGATGTAGTCCCATTTGTTCATTTTTGCTTTTGTTTCCCTTGCCCGAGGATATGTGTTCAAGAAAAAGTTGCTCATGTTTATATTCAAGAGTTTTTTGCCTATGTTTTCTTCTAAGAGTTTTGTGGTTTCATGACTTACATTCAGGTCTTTGATCCATTTTGAGTTTTCTTTTGTGTATGGGTTTTGACAATAATCCAGTTTCATTCTCTTACATGTAGCTGTCCAGTTTTGCCAACACCAGTTGTTGAAGAGGCTGTCATTTCCCCTTTGTATATGCATGGCTCCTTTATTGTTTATTAGTTTAGCATATATGTGTGGGTTTATATCTGGGCTCTCTATTCTGTTCCATTGATCTATGGGTCTGTTCTTGTGCCAGTGCCAAATTGTTTTGATTTCTGTGTGGATTTTGAATGTTTAATCTGACTGCTGGTTGCTGGGTTAGTGTATAAAGAATGGAATTGGAGGAGGGCTTAGAGGAGAATCAGGAGTCCAGGTGTAAGGTAGTTGAAGTGTGAACTCAGTATTGGAGATGATGTCTAAAAAAACTTGGGGAGATAAATTTAAAAACCCTTTATGATTAATTAGATCTGGGGGATAAGGGTGTGGAGGGGATGGTTGTAAAGATGACACTTAAGTCTTTTCTATGCAAGTGGATGGCATGATGGAAGAAGACTAAGTTTACGAACAGCCTGGGTTCAGATTTTTTTTTCTCTTTCAATTTTTATTGAGGTATAATTATATATTAAATGCGCAGATCTTTTTAAATTGAAGTATAATTGAAATATCCTATTAGTTTCAGTTGTATTTCAGAGAGATTGATACTTCTATGCATTACTAAATGGATCACACAATAAGTCTAGGTACCATTTTTCCTCATATTGAGTTATTACAATATTATTAATGTATTTCATATGCTGTACATTACATCACCATGACTGATGTATAACTGATAGTTTTTCCCTCTTAATCCTTTTCATCTGTTTCATTTGCTGCCTCCCCCTCTCGTAAGGAACAGTTTGTTTACTGTGTCTTTGTGTCCGTTTCTCTTTCATTTGTTTTGTTAAATGCACAATTTTAAACATAGAGATTGGATAAAGGTAACATATCAAGATACAGCATCTTCCTTTTGTACCCAAAAGGTTACTCTTTTTCTGTTATCCCTACCTCACCACCATAACAAAAGGTTACTTGTATTCTGATTTCTATTGTCCTGGATTAGTTTTGTGTGTTTTAGAACTTCACATAAACTTTGTATATGTATTCTTTTGTGTCTAATTGCTTTTGCTTAGTACATACAAACACATTTTTTAAAAATTCAACTTTATTCGGGTATTATGTACATACAGTCATATGCACCAATATTAAGTACAGTTTGAGGTTTAGCAACTGTACACATCTGTGAAATCACCACCACAATAAGGATAGAGAACATTTTCATTACACTCAGAAAAGTTATTTGCAAAAGTTGGCTTTTGCAGTTAATCCCTGCTCCCTCACCCATGCCCGTGCAACCTCTGATCTGCTTTCTGTTGATATAAATTAATTGCCTTTTCTAGAAATCATACAGGGGGTATACATTTGTCTCTGGCTTCTTTCAGTGAAGATAATGTATCATTAGTCTGCTCTTTTTTATTGCTGAGTATTATTCCTTATATGAATATGCCACAATCTGTTTATCCATTCTTTCACTGATGGCCATTTGGGTTGTTTCTGGTATTTGACCATTATTACTAAGGCTGCTGTGAACATTCTATATACATGTGTGGACAAGTGTTCTCATTTCTCTTGAGTAAACACCTAGAAGTAAAATTGCTCTGTCATTTGGTAGGTTCATATTTAACATTATAAAAATCTGCCGAACTTTTCCCAAGTGGTTGTTCCATCTTATACTCCCACCAGCAACTCTAATTGCTGTACATCCTTGCCAATACTTGGCATTTTCTGACTTTTTAATTTTAGCCATTCTGATAGGTTTCTATGGATAGGTCATTGTGGGTTTTCCTTTCTTAAATTGTTTAGTTTTTAAACCTTATTGAGGTACAATTTAAGTACAAAGAACTATTTAAAGTGTGTAATTTGGTGAGTTTTTTCAGTTGAGTATACTGTGAAACCATCTCCACTACAATTAATATACTTCTTTATTTCTCTCACCCTCCAAAAGACTTCATGCTATTTGCAGTCCAGTCCTCCTAGTCTCAGACTTAGACACTGATCTCTTCTTCATATGAATTTGCATTTTCTGGAATTCTCTATTAGTTACATCATATGGTATTTTTTTAAATCTGGCTTCTTTCGTTCAGCATGATGATTTTGAGACTTATCCATGTTGTCAAACATAATAGTGATTCACTATTTTATTTTTTCGGAGTAGCATTCCATTGTATGGATATACTACTTTTTGTTCACATATTGATGGACATTTGGTTTGTTTCCAGTTTTAAGCTATAGTGAATAAAACTGTTACGGATATTCATGTAGAAGTCTGCTGGGATTTTGGTGATGATTGTGTTAAATTTATAAATTGATTTGGAATGTGCCGGTATCATAACAATACTGAGTCTTCTGATCAAGAGTATATTATATATCTTTAAATTTTTCTTACCAGTGTTTTGTGGTTTTCAATGTAGAGGTTTTGAATATGTGTCAAATTTATCTCTTAAGTATTATATGCATTTAATAATATTTTGAATGGCTCAGTTTTATTTTACAGTTGTTGATTTCTAGTATATAGAAATAGAATATCTTTTAACCTATGGATCCCACCGTCTGCCAACTCACTTAATGCTGTTATCTTAGTTACATTTGCTTTACCCAGCAGAATTGTTTCAAGGAATAAATTTGCTATTTTGGACTATTTATACTTAGATTTCTTAGTTATTCTTCTGTTCCTAAGTCTGTGTACCATGAAAGAATTTTTATAATAAATTATGTTGAAATAACTTTTAGAAAAGTTGCCAGAAGTACAAAGAACTTCCATATCCCCCCGTGGTCTCCCATGTCATAGACTGTTTTTATTGGAGAGTGCAGACCTTATGTACTATAGGGTGACCACCTGAGTCTGTCCAGTATTTCCTTGTGAAGAGACTCAGGTCTTACCTTATAACCAGGATTACTGCGGAAACAGTGCTCTGCTCTTTTCTCACTGCACCGCATGAAGAGCAGCTCTGACATCGACCCATCTCACTACTGGTGATGCTGACCTTGGTCAGCTGGACATGTTAGTACCTGCCAGATTTCTCCACCTTAAATTCAACCTTTTCCTTTTGAAATTGATTTGTGTTTCATGGAAAGGTATTGTAAGATAAGGCCAATATCTTATTCTTTATCAGACTTTCAATTATTAGCCTTAACATTGATGACACCCACTGGGATTAACCACACTGTGGTCATTGTCAAATGGTGATCATCTGTTGCAGTCATTCTTTCTCCTTATAGCTGGCTGCTATAAGGAAGTGCTTTTGCTTCACTTCTCATTTATCTCTAGTTATTCATTACTCATGGATTCCTATTTTATTCACTGGGTTTTAATCCACCAATTATTTATTTTGATGATTAAATTATTCTAATTTGGCCGGTGGGGGCCCTTTAGCTTCGTTTCTGTGTCCCTTTGACACATCCACATCATTTAAGGAACATTTCTTACTTTCTGGAACTGGAAGATGTTCCAGGCTCATCTTTTATTTGTCCTGCCCCACCTCTGTAATCAGCCTGTTCTCCAAGAAGCCCTGGTTCCTTTTAGCAGAGGATGGTATTTAGAAACCAGGATCTAGGTGCTTATTTTACTTATTGCTCCTGACGTGTCAGTGCTTCCAGGCCTTCTCAGCAGGTAAAGCTAAAATTCATATATGTATACGCATACACACAAACACACATCCAAAACTAGTTCTGTGTGTATAATATGTATTATATAGTATACATAAAATATATAAAATATATGTGTATATTTTATATTTGTACCTTGTACCCCTATCCTTAAAGTTTGCCTTCTGCTATAAGCATGTACTGATTTAGCTACAACTCACCCATCTTTGCCTTCTTCCCTTCAATTAACAGTTAAAAAATGCTTCTTCTCTTTTCTAAAATTAATCCCTCCAATGTGACCTTAGATCTCATCTTTTCCCTTATTTCTCTCAAACAGGAAAGGAAAAGGGAAATAGAAGGTTTTGTAGCCTCTTTTTAATTACTAACCCACTTCCTCTTTATACAGAATATTACAATTGTCACACTATATATGGCAGGCTAGAAAGGGTACAAAACTGTGATACACCACCACCACACTCTATCCCCCATTCTTCACTCCAGCACTCCACCTTCCTCTACCCCCTTGTCTTCCTCCCACTGAAGTCAAGGTTCTGATGATTAGCAATATGAAGATAAGTCAAGTAAAACTGAGACATCTAAAAGGGCCCTAATGTTCCTGCTACTATATTGGAAATAATATTACATTAGAAGTTCTTACACTAAAACTTTTTGAAATGTGGCACTGATTTTATTTTCTGGTTATAATATAAATGCATGTTTTTGTCCGTTTAAAAAAACAAGATGGAAAAAACTTACCTACCACTCAAAAATAGCCTCTATTAACATTTTGGTGGATGTCCTTCAGGCCACTTTTTTTCTATATATACTTATTTTTATATAACTTAACCCTCATAGACTCATTTTTATGATAAGCAAAAAAGAATTTGACCAGCTACCATCACAAGTAGCTGGTTAAATTTTTTCAAATGAAACTAAAATGTATTTATTTTACAAATAGTTTATTTCTTTTGAGTGTTTATAACTTAAGCTTTCCTTTCTCACATTACTTTCTAAAAGTCAAGATACACCTGAAAAGTCTCAGGGCTGTGATGTGCAATTTAAAGCAAAGCGTGACTTTCTAATGAGTGGTTTGCCAGATTTGTTGAAACGACAAATTGCAAAGAAAGCTGCTGCCTTAGATGTGTACAATGCAGTGAGTACCAGTTTCCCGAGAGTCGTTCATGTACAACAAAAAGATGATGGTGAGTTTATTATTCTTAAATATTTTTAAATATTAGTAGTAATATGAAATTATGCAAGTTGGTTTAAGCTGAGGCTAAGGTTTAAGTCTAATTCTGATGGGGATTTTAAAGTATGAGATTCCCATTTTAAATAGTGGGGATTTAAAGTGTGTTTTATCTCTTCCTCAGCTTTTGACTTATTTAACTGAGGGTAGAGTGTTGGGGGGAGGAAAGCCCACAGCATCATAGCACTAACCCCTTATGCTGGGGGGAGAGCAGGCACAAATATGGGACCTTAAGTGAATGTTCTCCAGAGAGGCACCATGTTATAAAAGGAAGGCAATTCACTTTACACGCAAACCCTGTGTGTGAGTAGGTCACCTTAAGAATTTCTCAGAGGAGCTCCAGCCCTGTCCTTTCCAGTTTTCTGGTGAATGGTCAAGGGAAATCTGCCCTCTTTCCAACAGCTCTTACTGTTTAGTACCTTGTCTCCGTCTCCTGGAATAGGTAACAAGTAGCAGTGTTTCACTGCTCTGGTTCACCCTTTTCTCACACGCACCATGCACAAGAAGGAGCTCCTTCCACCAGCCTCTTATTTGCTGGGATTAGCCTCATCACAATCCAGTTGTATTTAGACTCAAATGCTATAGCAACCACAGTCTGATTTTACTTACATAGTTTTTAATTACTTAACATGTGCACAGTCTGCGTCTTTGTCATTGGTCCTACCTGGAGGTTTTCAGTAAGCACAAAAGGAGTTGGGTTTTTCTCAGTTGGCTTTGTGGTTTGGTTTTGTGCACTCCCTCTACTCGTTAAAGGTACCTGTGTTCTGTTCTCCTTTCTCTAACTTCTGTGCTTCTGATTTCGATATTTTTTGAGTTTTGTTCAGCCTCTCTTTTGTATGGGAAACCTCCCAGCCAGTCTCTCTAATATTATTCTACTTACCTTTTTTCCCAGCTATGTCTCTGGCCATTCAGTTGATGAAGGCTTTCTTTTTCACTACTTCAGTTTTATATAGCATTTTCTGATAGTATGTTTGACTATAGAAATTAGTTGTGCTTTTTATCACTGATTTTGATAAGCGCATTTTCTCAAGGGTGCCACTGTAAAACTTAGCATATCTGTTTGTATATGAACAGATGACAGCACAGAGATAACTTCTCTCTCTTAAAACTTTAAGAGTTACTTGAACATTTACTGTTGTCTGGCATTCTGCTTAGTACTTTACGTGCGTATCTATTTTGATCCCCAAAATGACTGTAGGAGGTTGAGTATTATAGTCATCCCCACCACTCTATAGATGAAGAAACAGGTTTAGGGCCTTGCTTACATTTACCTAGCTAGTAAGTGGCAGAGTGGGGATTTGAATCCAGTTCTATCCTCAACACTGAAATTTTAAACCAGGATGCTAACTGCCCCTGAAATTTTTACCCTGAGTAGCTAGGTTGATTTAAAAAGAAAAGAAAGTTTGTTAATATTTGGTAATATTTAACAGTTGTGAGGAATGACTGATTTTTATTATACTTACCTGTTGGAGGTGAAGATTTTGTTCCCTTGTACTTGTTTGAATTTTGGTACTTTTGCATTAACTGTATAGTTAAGTCTTTTAGTATTTACTTATCTGAGGATGGAGTGTGGGTACAGGAAATCTTGGCATTCAATAAATGGATAGTGTGTGAATGAAGATCATTAAGATAGTTTTTCTGTTTTTCTTTAGGGTGCCATCTGTGGCATTTGAAACCACCTGCTTGTCCTCTCTTAACTAAACTTAATGAATTGAATACTAAAGTAGTAGATCTCTCAAAATGTGTTATTGCTCTTGGTGAATTTTCAACATTAAATTCAAATTCGAAAAGTAATAATTCTGCTGTTGTGGTAAGTATTAGAGAGCCCATTGTAGGATGTTCCCTTTGCATCTTTCAGAGGAAAAAAAAACTTGTGTATCTATTATTGTAGCCTAAAGTTAATTTTTTTCTAGAGTCCAGTAAAAAAGAAATCCCAAATTGAATTACACATCGCTGTTAAATACTCCTAGAACTTTAAAAGCATTTTAAGAATTAATGATAGCCAATTTTAAAAGAAAATTATATAGTGCATTTAGATATTTTACAAGTCAGCATTATAAACTAATAAATGTGCAAAGTACAATTAGTTGAAAGAGAGAATAATAAAAATAAAAACTAAGTCCTTCAAAAACTGCATATGCAACTTTGCTGTCAAGGTTGTAGTTAGTAACTAGAACCAATCCTACATTGACACTGACTTCTTATACACAGAAGTAGTTGGTGGTATTGTGATTAATACTAACACATAAGTGGGTCTGTGATCGAGCATTTTATTCTTCATTGCAGTTTATGGGGAGAAGGAAAGATTTGACTGAAGAAGTAAGAAATCTTTTGTTGGAGGAAATTAAGTGGTCAAATCCTGAATTTTCTTTGAGGAAATATTTTCCTTTGCTTCTGAAAAAACGAATTGAGCACCAGGTACTTTCTGAGTGTCATCATAAACAAGGTTAGTGACAATTATTTTCATTTATGTTAACATTTCAGTTTTTAAAACACATGATAAGACTCAGCCATTCACTCCTGGAAGAGGTCAACACAGAGAGAACATTGCTTATGGTTGACAGGGAGCATCGCTCAGGTAAGGAGACATCTTGTGCGATGCAGTGTTAGCCCCTGCCAGCTTCCAGAGATGCCTATCCAAAGACAGCTTTAATTAAGTTAAAATATCAATCGTTCATTGAAGGAAAACCTTAGATGAGATTATTTTAACTTCCATAGCTGTACAAAGGCAGTCTGACTAGCAAGATATCCAGCTTGCTTTCAGTATGCCACAATTGATTTTTGCCTTTTCATTTTATAGTAGTAAGACTGTGGATACTTTGAAGTGATATTAAGTTTATTGGATATTAGAATCTGTTCCTTGTTAATTAGTAAGCACATGCATTTCTATAACTTCTCAAATAGAAAGTCCACAACTAGAGCGTGATGTCAAACAGAAAGAAACAAAGAGGAAACAAGTGGAAAGAGAAAATCCTAAATCAAAAAGAAGGAAACCAAATGAATATTCAGAAAGTCCAAAAAAGACAAATGAGAAACCAGAAGAACTTGATAAAAGAAACAACTCCACTGGGATAAAGCTAGACTCTTCCAAAGGTCTGTTTTCTGAAACATCCAGGAAGAAACAAACTGCTTGGGGTAAAGTGGAAAGAGAAGCAGTAGAAGATTGTGATATTCTGATATTAAACCATGACACAGAGTCTACATCAGAAATACCTGGTAGGTTAGATTTTCTCCCTCTACTACTAGAACTCTTCTTTTTTTTTTTTAAGCCTCTCATTTTTTCCCTCTCTTTTAATATATGCTCGTTGCAACATTTAAACAATACATTATATGTAACATAAGAAGTGGAAGTTCACTGAATAGTGTCACCACAGATAACTACATTTAACAGATTGGTGTTTGGTCTTGATTTTTCTGTGCTTCTATAAATACACATTCTTTTGTTAAGCCTGAAATCATACTATACATATTATTGTACACCTGTTTAACTTATTTCTGATATGTTTGCATTTGAGTTACCTAGGTTTTTGAAAGTACACTTTGAATTGCTTAATTCATCTATTTACGTAGCTTTAGAGTATGTTTGTACAACAAGTCTCTCACTTTTTTAAAAACTGTTTTCATGTATCTACCATACTAAATGAATTATAGATTCTCTTAATTCTCACAAGTGTCCCATTGGGGTTTTCATTTTGCATTAGTGTACAGATTAATTGGGAGTAAACTGCTATTTTCACAAGATTCAATTTTCTTAATTGGATGTGTAGCATATCTCCATTTAACCAAGTTGATTTAGTAGGACATTTTAATGTTTCTTATCAGTGGTCAAAAGAGGCTCCACTAAGGTTATGCTGCCTTTGTTCTATAGATTATTTTCTGTGGTACAAATTATTTTTTATATTTTATGTTCCTTGAGTGGTTATTAAAAGTTTTAATGTGTACTTTTAAACCTTACTGTCTTGAGACTTTATGGCAGCTAGCTTTTAAGAGAGAACAGTTTTGATGTAAAGAATTTTAACTGTGAAGTTTTGAAATTGCTGTTTTGGCATTTTGTAAATATAAATATTTATATAAATATTTATTGTTATGTGAAATAATAATGTAAATGTCTAAGAATATGCTTACATCAGTGAACAAATGCTTTAATATGTACTTTTTATTTTAGATTCTGGAACTGAAGACATGCTTTGGACAGAAAAGTATCAACCTCAGAACTCCAGTGAACTCATAGGCAATGAGCTAGCTATAAAAAAATTACACAGGTTGGTAAAATTTGTAAAGCAATTGAGAAATAGTTTTGAATCTAGTTTTTCTATTTGGTTGATTTTACTTATACTAAAATCTAGAAATTATAAAGCATAATACATAGTAAAATCTTTAAAAATTAAGAGAAAAGTAAAAACCCTCTTTTCTCCCATTTCTTCTCCCCAGAGATAGCCATCTCAACCCCTCCCCCATGGTAACCACCAGTCACTTCTCAGTGTCTATGAGTCTAGTGCTATTTTGTTCATTTTGTTTTGTTTTGTTTTGTTTTTAGATTCCATGAATAAGTGAACTCATACGGTATTTGTCTTTCTCCACCTGGCGTATTCCACTTAACAATACCTTGGAGGTCCATCCATGTCACAAATGACACGATTTCTTTCTGTTTTTATGACTGAATAATATTCCATTGTGTATATGTAACACGTCTTCTTTATCCATGCATCTATTCATGGACACTTAGGTTGCTGCCATATCTTGGCTATTGTAAATAATGCCGCCATAAGCATAGGGGTGCATAAATCTTTCAAATCAGGGATTTTGTTTCCTTCAGGTAGAATCCTAGGAGTGGAATTACTGGATCAAATGGTATTTCTATTTTTAGCTTTTAGAGAAACTTCCATGCTGCTTTCCACAGCCACTGCACCAATTTACATTCCCACCAACAGTGTAGGAGGGTTCCCTTTTCTTCACATCCTCACCAACACTTGTTATTTCTTGTCTTATGCATAGTGGCCATTCTAACAGGTGTGAGGTGATACCTCATTATGGTTTGATTTGCATTTCCCTGATGATTAGCATTGTGGAGCACCTTTTCATGTGCCTGCTGACCATCTGTATTTCTCTGGAAGCTCATTTAATTCTTAAAACACTACAATGCTGTTGTCTTCATCTCATAGATGAGAAAGGAAGCCAAGAGATGTTATTTGTCTAAAGTCACATAGCTAGACAGTGGTAGAGCTGGAATTCAAACTCAGGCAGTATAATCCTTCTACTTAAACTTAGCACTGTATCTTAGATATCTTTTGTGTCATCACATAATCTCCCTCAGTTCTTTATAGTTGCTTTGTACTGGTTTCTTATGTGAGTATACCATAATGTATCTTTTCTCCTACTGATGTACAGTTTTACTTTTGGAGGCTAATGAATAGTGTGGCAGTGATTATCCTTGCACATACAGTCTTGTGTATTTTGGCAAAAATTACTTCATTTAAAAATATCCATGCCCGTATAAAAATATTTTGCTGTTTAGTGAATTCAGAAGCACCATGGAGTACTGAAACTAACATTATGCCGTAATCTTCCCCAAGAATCATTTTAACATGCAGTCTTAAGATATATATGTTCTGCGAATTGTTTTTATTAACATACATTTTCTTATGTCAGTTGGTTGAAAGACTGGAAAAGAAGAGCTGAATTGGAAGAAAGACAGAATTTGAAGGGAAAAAAGGATGAGAAACAGGAAGGTATTCTGAGTCATTTCCTCCATTTCACTGACCGTTTTTAGAGTTAGATTAATTAAAAATTTTATAAAGTTTCTTAATTGGTATTTTATATTTGATTTTCTACTTTTTATAAATTAAATTTCCATTATGTATTAGCAAGAAGTTTGTGACATTTGACCATTGAATTTTATGAGGTAGAATTGTTACCTAATAAGCAATTATCATTTTATATGCATTTGAATAATTTTTCAGATCTGTCGGATAGCAGAGATTTTAAAGGCAGCTCAGATGAAGAGAATCGTCTTTGCAATACTGTTCTTATAACAGGGCCAACAGGAGTGGGGAAAACTGCTGCAGTTTATGCTTGTGCTCAGGAGCTTGGATTTAAGGTCAGTAATAAGGACAGTGGAAGTAAGTTAATGTATTTCCTTGAACTAAAAGAAAACATGAACTGTTCTGCCTTTTCTTCATATGTTTTAGATATTTGAAGTGAATGCCTCTTCTCAGCGCAGTGGTAGACAAATTCTGTCACAACTGAAGGAAGCTACTCAGTCCCATCAAGTAGACAAACAAGGTGTTAACTCACAAAAACCTTGTTTTTTTAGCAGCTACAATGTAGGCAAGTCACCAAGTAAGTAAATTCTTTTCCTTAGTTATACTTTTTAAAAATATGATGTAAGAAAAGAATGTTAATAATCAGCATCTGGCCATTTGCTTTTGTCTTTTCCTACACATACACATGCCTTTTAAATTTTTTTCTGGAAATGTTTTAAAACATGTTAAGACCATCATATAATTTTACCCATATGTTATTCAGAAGGTATCTAACTGATAGGAATTTTTTAAAAAGCATAATCACAATATCATAATCAGACCTAACAAAACTAACTACATACCTTAGTTTGATCTAATATACAATCTGATTTCAGTT
>JAVSCE010012846.1:0-24967 GCA_032199065.1 Smutsia gigantea
AGATGTGTTAGTCAAGGCAAAGTGATTCCTTCAGTACCTGTTATGTAAACTTGAATGATTTAAAATGAGTAATATCTTTACTGATATAGTTTTTTCAATGAGTTCATTAAATGTAAAATTTTAGATGTTTTAGAAAGTTTATTTTCTATTTGAAATTCTAAAATAAGCTATTAAATTGTGAAAAAATTATAATAATTAATGGTAAACTACAACTTTAGTTAGAATTCATACTTTCAACCGTTTCATCGACACCTTCCAGACTTAACATAATTTTCTTATAACCTTTCTAGTGTCGTCTACATTTATGTGAACTTTAGAACTCTGAGGTTTCTTCCTTCAACATTTTTCTCATTAGTATTTCAAGACAGGCCTGCAGAGCCCCAGCCTGGGTCAAAGTGAAGTGAATATTGATGCTAATATTGCATACTTTGGCCTGTGTCAATCAGGATACTGCCTCACCACAGCTTAAGAGCAATGAAGAGAATACAGACCAGAAAACCAAAGATGCATAATATTTCTAAAGTGAAGAAAGTTTAAATTAAAATGATTTACCCTGAATAAGACAGTCTGAAATCAATTCTAAGATATGCTTTCCTTCAAATAGGATTCTTCAAGTGATGTCTTGAAATCCTCATAGATTGCATGAGTTACTTTTTAAAGTTATTTTGAAATAAGTTTAGGCTTACAGTACAGTTGCAAAAATAGTAGAGAGAGCTCTCAGACACTCTTCACTCATTTTCTCCCAATGATAACATCCCACCCAACCATAATGTGATTGTCATATGTAAGAAAGTAACATCGGTATAACACAACTAAATGAACTATGCACCTTGTTTGTATTTCACCAGTCTTTCCACTAAGGTACCTTTCTCTGTTTCAGTATCTAATGTAGGATCCCATATTGGTTACATTTAGTTATGATGATTCCCAAGCTTCATCCAATCTGTGATAGTTCTTTAGTCTTTCCCTGTCTTTTATGACCTTGACATATGAAACTAACCATTACAGGTTAGAGTACAACACTCATTATTTATTTTGTGCCAAATTCTTCCAGATATAACTCTTTCTGATGAATTCCTCTGTACTTTTGACATGTCCCCAGTCTACTTTTGTAACACTTCCCATTCCTCTGATACCCCATGGAGCTCTATGCTTGACTTGTATTTTCTCTCCTCCAGCCCTAGACCAGTCATTTCTACAAGGAGCCTTCACTCCTGTTATTAAAGAAGGGCATTTAGAAACAAAGACCTCGGTATTAGGTGTGCTCATTGTTACTAAGGTGTCAACTGCTTCTATGCTGTCTATTTGGATAAAGCTGGGTCATATGTGTTTACATAGAAACCCATATATACATGCATATCTGTATTTATTTCCATGTCTTTCCATCTCTCTCTCTATTTATCTACTCTATACCTGAGTTCAAAAAGGCACCTTTAATCCAGCAACACATGGTTCATTCTAGCATGATCTCCCTTTTTCTGACTGAGAAATTGCCTGTAATTGTAATATATTATTTATTTGTTCAAGCCTCGTAAACATGAGGAGTCATTTCAGAATTGTTAACCTACATATGTGAATTTATAAACTAGATTATATTTTACACTGTATGGTTGTACAGAATTTATATACCAATTTTTTTGTCTTTAGTCTTATAGTACCCACTCAAAACAATGTTTTTTTTAAGTTACATGGTGCAGCTTATTTCCTCACCATCTCATTCCACTCATTCACAATACAGAGATTAATTCATCATAGGCTGCCCTCCATTTTGGTTTCCCATAATATCCTAGTTATTTTTAATTTACATATGAAAGTTCACCATATAGTTTTGTGGGTATGGACATATGATTAGACTTGAGTGTTCACAAAACAACAGTACTATCACCTGAAAACTGCACTTGTTATGCTACTTTGTAGTCAAACTCTCTCTCCACCCCACAAAACTGGCAATTACTCAGCTGTCTTTAGTCCCTATAGCTTTTCCTTTTCCAGAATGTCCTATAAATGGAAAAATACATTACATAGCATTTTAATTCTGGCTTTTGGCATTACTTTGTTCTTCATTAAAGCACCTGCCAGTTCCATACCATAGAAACTATTTCTTCCTGCATATATTTTAGAACAAAAAGTCAAAATCCTTTATTATTCTTTAGTTCCTTATAGAAAACCATCTTCAGAGGTATACTGTTATTGAAAATTTTCTGCATATTGTTTCTTTTTCCTTTAGCTGCACTTTCTTTTGTATCAGATTCATTGTGTTGGTTTTATATTTGTTTTTATTTTGTTTTGTTTTCTTAACCTTGAAAAGCTTTGGTTCACTGATTCCACACTTGAGCAATTTCAGTTACTGGGACTTTGAAGATCAAGTTGAGATGCATGCCGCCTGGGTCAGTGTGAAATGTCCAGAAGTGGGAAATTTGGTGAGAGAAATCAGACAGTGAGATTATGCATGAGAGAAGCTGGATCTTCTCTTGCATTGAATTTCAAGTTCCTCACATCAGCAAGTGATGCAGATGTAATTTGCAAATCTTCTTTGAAAAGTGAAGTGTTTGAAATATGACACTCTGTAGCATGTACTACTCCCAGAACTTTCCCTGTATCTTTTCTTGTTTACAATGCTGCTCCTTAGGCAACCAAACATATTTAGATGCCACTGACACTTCTAGTTATTTTATAATTTGTTCTGAATTGCATGTTAGGATGTATAATTTCTGAATAATTGAGAATAGGTCCTTAAAAAGTAAATTTAGATTACTGATTTTAGATCTTTCTTCTTTTATAATGCAGCTCTTTACAGTTATGGATTTCCTTCTGAAGACTGCTTTTGTGTTTATTTTTATTTATCTTGAACTGTTTTCTAGTTTCACTTGTAATTTTTTTGATCCACTGATTGCTTAAGTATGTTTAATTTCCACACATTTGTGAATTTTCCAGTTTTCCTTTTGTTATCAATTGCTAGTTTCATTCCATTGTGGCCAGAGAAGATACTTTCTATGACTTCAATTTTTTTTAATTTATTAAGATTTGTTTTGTGGCCTAGCATGTGCTATATCCTATAGAATTCCACTTGAGAAGAAAGTGTAGTCTACTGTTGAATGGAATGTTCTATGTAAGTTGATTAGGTCTAATTGTTATACAGTGTTGTTCAAATCCTCTATTTTCTTACTGGTCTTTTAAGTGTTCTATACATTACTGAAAGTGGGATGTTGAGGCCTCCAATGATTATCATAAAACTTTATTTCTCCCTTCAGTTCTTTTAGGTTTTCTTTCATATGTTTTAGGGCTCTGTTGTTAGGTGTGTATGTATTTAGAATTGTTGTTTTTTATGGATTGAATCTATAAAATGTACTTCTTTGACTTTTAAAACAGCTTTTGTTTTAAATTCCCTGTCTCAAGGTATTTTTTCCTTTTTTGATTTTTTTTCTCTAACTCATTGGTTGTTTAGAAGTGTGTTGCTCAATTTATACATATGTCTGAATTTTCCAGTTTTCCTGCTCTTAGTGATCTAGTTTCATACCATTGTGGTAGGAATAGGTAATTGATATTATTTCCAATTCTTAAATTTGTTAAGACTTGCTTTGTGACCTGACATATGATCTATCCTGAGAATGTTCTGTGTGCACTTGAGAAGAATGTCTATTCTGCTGCTGTAGATGGAATATTCTATATGTGTCTGTTAGGTCTATTTGGTCTAAAGTGTAATTCAAGTCCATTATTTCCTCACTGATATTCTGTCTGGATAATATATCCATTATTGAAAGTGGGGTATGAGTCATCTACTACTATTGCATTGCTTTCTATTTCTGCCTTGATATCTGTTAATAATCTTTTAATATATTTAGGTGCTCTGATATTGTGTGCTTATATATATATATTTACATTTGTTAAATCCTCCTGATGAAATGACCCATTTCCCATTATCTCTTTAATATCTTCTTTCATCACTTTTGTATCTCTTATTAGTCTATTTTGTCTGACATAGTATAGCTACCATTGCTCTCCTTTGGTTTTCATTTATATGAAATATCTTTTTCCCTACCTTCACTTTCAGCCTATGGGTATCTTTAAAGCTTAAGTGAGTCTCTTGTAGGCAGTGTGTAGTGGAATCTTCCTTTTTTTTGTCCAGGAGGTCACTCTCTGTCTTTTAATGGGAGAATTTAAACCATTTACATTTAGAGTAATTATTGATAAGTCAGGCATTACTATTGCCATTTTGGTAACTGTTTTCTGATTGTTTTGTGGTTCTTTTTTTCTTTACTTACTCTCTTGCTCTTTCTTTGAGAATTGATTATTTTTTCTTCATCATTTGTACATTTATTATAGGATTTTGCTTTGTGATTACCATGAGGCTTTTATAATACATCTTGTAGTTATAACAGTCTATTTTAAGCTGACAGCCTAACTTCAGTTGCATAAAACAGTTCTACATATTCACCTTCCCACAAACATTTTATGCTCTGTTATTATATGTTACATCTTTTTAAAATTCTGCATCCATTAACAAAATACTATAGCTAGAGTTATTTGTAACACTTTTTTCTTTCAACCTATATGCTATAATTCCAAGTAATCTAAGCACTACCATTGCAATATTACACTATTTTGAACTTGACTATATATGTATTTACCTTTTCCAGTGAAGTCTATACTTTCATATGCTTTCATATTACTAATTAGCATCCTTTCATTTCAGTTTGAACAACTCCCTTTAGCATTTCTTGTAAGGCATGTCACATGGTGATAAAGTCCCTCAGCTTTTGTTTTCTAGGGAAATATTTATCTCTCCTTCATTTCTGAAGGACAACCTTTGTTTGGTAAAGTATTCTTGGTTGGCAGATTTTTTTCTTTAGGCACTTTGAATATATCTGCTCACTCTCTCCTGGTCTGCAAGGTTTCTGCTGAGAGATCTGCTGATAGCTTTATTGGTGTTCCCCTGTATGTGATGAATCTTTTCTCTCTGGCTGCTTTCAAAATTTTCTTTCTCCGATTTGTGAGATTTTGATTATAATATGTCTGGGTGAAGATCTCTTTGGGTTGCATCTGTTTGGGGATTTTTGAGCTTCAAGTCCATGGATGGCCATAACTATCCCCAGATTTGAGAAGTTTTTCAGCCATTATTTTTGTATGTAAATTTTCCATTCCTTTCTCTTTCTCTTCTCCTTCTGAGACTTCCCTAATGCAAATATTGTTTTGCTTGATGGTGTCCTATAAATTGCATAGGCTTTCTTCAGTCTTTTTCATTCTTATTTCTTTTTTCTCCTCTAACTGGATATTATCAAGAGATCTGCCTTTAATTTTGCACATACTTTCTTCTACTTGACTGAGCCTGTTTCTGAGCCTTATTTCTCATTTCATTCATTTTGTTCTTAAGCTCTAGAATTTCTATTTGGTTTCTTTTTTATGATTTCCATCTTTTTGTTGAACTCTTGTTTTGTTCATGCATTGTTTTTCTGAGTTCATGAGTTGTCTATCTGTGTTCTCTTGAATCTCAGTGAGCTTCCTTAAAATAATCACTTTGAATTATTTTTCAGATAACTCACAACTGTCCATTTCTTTGGTGTATATTTCTGGAAAATCACTGTGTTCCTTTGGTGGTGTCACATGTCTTTGTTTTTTCATGTTTCTGCCTGTTTATTTGAGGGAGCAGTCACCTCTTCCAGTCTTTTTGGATTGGTTTCAGTTGGGAAAGATTTAACTGCTGAAGATGGTTGCAAGGACACCTTCTAGGTGGGGTGCAACATCTCTGATTCCTGGGAGGGCACAGTGGTGTAGTATTCACACAGCTCCATGAGCTGGGGTCTATAATGGCAAAGACTGTGGGGTCTTCTATGGCCAAGATTGCAAAGTTCCTGCTGGTAGCAGTGGTATGCTGATATCTCAGACCAGTAGTGGAGTTGGGGTTTGGGTTCAAGCACATGCAAACTATCACAGCTCAAGGGTTCTGGAGCACAGGTTCTTTTGCTGTGGCAGTGGCACTGGTGTCTGAGATGGAAGCCTGTGCAGATCCCCCCTTGAACAAGGGCCTGGGTCTCTGGGACTCAGTGCAGTGAATCTGGCCTCAGGGTGGGGGATGGCATTGGCACAGGCCCTGGTATAACATGGTGCAGCAATGGCTTGGGCCCACAGGCAGGAGGCAGTAAGAGCATTCCCTAGGGAAGGTGGGTCTAAGTCCCAATTCTGGCCTCAGAAAACATTTGCAGGACAGCAAAAATTCAGTCCACATTGGGACAAAAACACAGGTTAGAAACTCAGGGACAAGGTGTTGATTGACTCCAGTGATGGTGGATCAAAGTTTTGACTTAGGATCTAGGTGCAAGGTGCAGAAAAGCAGCAGTGAAGCACCAGTGATGAGGAATCAATGTCACAGTTTAAGACCCAGGGGTGGGGTGCAGAGCAGCAGAACAGGAACCTGGTAATAGCAGATCAAATCCACAACCTGGGATCCAGAGATGGCTCACAGAGCAGTGGCAGCTCTGGACCCATAAATGGCAATGATACTGCAGCATCCTGGTCCCAGAAAGTGGGGGCACAGCAGCAACTGGGACTCCTGGGAACAAGATAATTGGGGAGGAGATGTAATAGTGAGGACTCTGGGAAGCTCTGCTGGTGGGGGTCAACACTGGTGAAGACTGGGGGTCCTGAGTAGCAAAAGCTGCAATGTCCTCAGTGGTTAAGGCTTGCTTCTCCTACTTGCCTTCTCCCTGGGGAGTGAAGTCCTTCTTGGCATTGAGCTGCTCTGGACTGGGGAATGTGGTGATACAGATAAAATGCTTCCTATGCTCTTCTCTGTGACCATCCTTGAATTTTAGCTCTGTGGTATTTTAACTGCTGCTTCATTATAGTCCAGAGCTTTCTCAGCACTATTTTCATCAGTTTGTAGTTGTTTACTTACTGTTTTTGTTGTTTTTGTGGCAGAGACAAGCATTAGGACCTCCTAGGCCTCCATCTTGCTGACATCACCTTAACTGACTTTTTTCTAGTGTACCATTTTGATTAAGTCCAGAATAGGCAACAGATGAAGGAAGAAGAAAGAGGAGAGAGATACGCTTGGTTTAGGATTTGGTTTCCTTGTAGTAGGGAAGCAGAGACGTATTATTATGGTTACTGCAGCCTGGAATCCTGAAATTAGGTTTATACCACCTTAGGGTCATCTCTCTTGTTCTATTTAAAAAATGTGTTTCTCAATTCATCCCCTTTGGAGACACAGTTCATGAAATTGTATTTTGATCTTATTTGAGTGTCTTCTCTGATCTTTGCTTTAAGATGCTGTTGCCAATTTGGGACTGTAGATATATCTCATGTATATTTTAATGGGCAGAGGTGTTGTGTAATGGTTGATACATGATACACATTACACCAAATGAGAACATGGCTGTGAAGTTTATCTCCTCCAAGCCACCTTCATTCTTTTTATGGTCAGAACATTTAATTGAGGGATAGTTGGCCTCATGTGTCGTTCAGTAAGGCAATGAGAGGTGGTCTCTCAGCAGAGGCAGAGACTGGACTCCAAAATCAGTGTAGCAGCTGTACAGCTATTATAGCTGAACTCTATGGGCATGTAGCCATAGGAACTCTGATGAGATCACTTCAGCCAGGGAGAACCAACAGTCCCTGACCAAGGCAAGAAAGACCAATTCTGAGCCACACTAGCTGTAATGGCCCAGATATCAGAGGAGAGAGCAGGCAACAAGCACAAGGACCTTATCCTCCCAGCTTTGTTAAGATTCAGTCTTAAGGAAAAGAGCCAGGGGCAGGAGGGCAGGAGGAGCTGAGACTGAGTTTCATCAAATGAGAGTACATAAAAAGACTGTTTTATAGCTAGTTCAATCAGATAAGTTTAAACCATTATTACACACACACACACACAATTGCTTTCAAGTGCCTTTAGTCATATCCCCTCCTTGACTGAAATGTCACTGGAAGTTTTCGTTTCTGGAAAAATCAGATGTACACAGTGGACACTCAACAATTAATTTCTGAATGATTTACTAATTAAGATGAATTGTCTACTTTTTGAAGATGAGAAAGCTAAGTTCGAACTGCAGTTTTACTGTCACATAGTCAAACATGGTTGAACTACCTCTATGCTCTCCCTTTCATAAGATAACTAATGGAAGCCTTTGGAGGGAAAGAAAATCTCTACTCTTCTGCATGACTCCACTATTAAAGAGCATTGCCTCAAGGTGAAGGATATTCCCTCAGAGCACAGGAAAGATGGCAACAACTTAGAGAAGATAAAATATACCAGCTCAGTCATCAAAGAGCCTTGATTTCACACTCAGACAGCTTCCTGGAGTTGTGAGAGTGAGCAATCATGTGGAGTTTTCATCTTCAGTTGGAGAACATGTGCAAGTGTATCCAGCAGTACACCAAACACATATTGGCTGCAGGCCCTTGAATGAATTAGGCTGAAGAGCTTGACTGTCTTTGCACAAAACACCTTTCAAGGAAATGCTGACAGGAAGTGTAATCACACTCCTCTCCTGTCACACAATTACCAGAGGGGAAATCAAGTTTTAGCAAGAACATGAAAGCTGTAATGTATGTTGTTTATTAAACATGCAATCAATCATCAGGAATTTTTGTAGAGAGCATCCAAGAATATGCTGGAAAATGTCATTAATTGAGATTAATACTGAAGTATCTTTCCAGGAGTGTGATTCCCACTCTGACACCAGATGCCATGGTGTCTTTTTTTCCTACATATATGTATAACAATAACAATATAATACATAGCAGTATTAGTAGTATAACTCCTTTTGGATTCTTGGACCTGATTCCAATGTGTGAGAGTATGTTGGAGGGGGCCTTCCCACACATACTAAAACCAAGCAATTCTCGAACACCATCAGGGTGTCTGAGAACTCATCCAATTCCGATGCTATCTGCCTGGAGACAGCACCAGATTCCTCAGGTGAAGGGCTCCATCCTACAAGACTGCCCTCCATGCCCCACTCCAGATGCCTGTCTCAAACCCCAGGCAGTTCCCTGTGCTTCTGACCTACCAGCTACAGATTGGAGGTTCCAACGACCTCCCCCTTAGGTTCCATTAATTTGCTAGAGCAGCTCACAGAACTCAGGAATAACACGTTTACCAGTTTAATACCATAAAGGATACAAGTTAACAGCCAGATGAAGAGAGACATAGGGCAAGATTCCAAATAAAGGAACTTTTATTCTTGTGGAGCTTGGGGCCTGGCTTGGTGGCACATGGAGGTGTTCTGGTTCCCCAAGCATAGAAGCTGTTTCCTACCAAGAAGCAGGATCCAACCGAGCAGAGCAGAGAGAGAGCATAAACTCTTCTTGGGTTTTTTTTGTGGGGGCTTTATTGCATCGTCATGATTGACAAAATTATTAGCCATTGCCTGATTCAGCCTCCAGCCCCTGCCATTGGGTGGGGGTCCAAAGTCTCTCAATAACATGACAAAATGCCCATTTCACCTTTAAGACTGCAGTGTTTTCAGGAACTGGGGATGAAGACCAAACATATCTGGGAAATACATCCTTGGTCATGTGAATAACCAAGGATGTATTTCTTATAACTCGTTATATGACAAGGAGATTTGCAAGCAGAGATTGTGTTTTATTATGGCAAGAAAATGCATGATTTGTATGCCTAGACTTCAAGTCGGCTGAACTCTTGAAGCAGGTCCCTTTCTCCCTTTAGGAAGTGAAAGATCTTTTGATAAAATTTTCAAATATAGTGGACCTTCTATTACAATTCTATATAGAAACTGGTCACTATAACTCTTGAGTACTTAGGCATTTCACTATTAGATTCTAATTTGTTGCACTATAAATTGCTATAAGCGTGACACCCTGAATAGGAAAAACTAATAAACCTTTCAAGTATCTGTCGGACTTTACTACCTGATGCCTGAGCCTCCCCAGCTTGTTGAGCATCACATCATCACGAGCAGCATCATTAAGTGAAGGGGGACATGATGTATGTAGGGCAAAAGTTCTGATCAGCTACAAGCTGCTGTGTTTGATACTTCAAGAGAAATTTGTAAGTCTAGTAAATTACACTCTTAAACAAAGTGAGAATCTTTTATGAATCTTGAAAGACAATTGTAGATGATTTACCATAAATGAAAGCAAAGCAGTACAAAAAGAGTGTGCTAATGGCAAACTGTCAAAACAATAGATTTTGATTAAATTAATATAGTTTTTTAATCTACCTCCATGGAAAAACTCAGTATATTTAAAGCAAACTTGGTTCATTTATGGCAAAAGGCTGCAAGCCATCTTAAGACTTTGGCCAAATAAGAAAAAATGAAACTCCTCTGTCGGACACACACACGTATTTTCAGGGTGCATTTGTTTCTTTTAGGAACCTTCCTTCAATCAATAATGCAAAATGAAAAATCTTCCCATGTCTTTATAGATTTCAGGGCATCAAAAAGTTTGAAAGACCATGGGGATTGATGTCATCACACCCATTTAAAAGTTGAAAAAAAATCAGTAGAATTTAAATGATCTTATCAATATCACAATTAGTCAGGGGGCAAGGCAAGAGCAATAGCTAAGAACAACAAGCATTCACTGAGCACTTACTTTGTGCTGGACACTCTTCTATGTACTTTGCATAGTTAGATGTCAACAACCCTATGAGGCAGATTTCATCATCCGCCTAGTACAGAAAAGGAAGCTAAAGCACAGAGAGTGTATGCAACTTCTCCAAGGTTACACAAAGCCAGGATTGAAAACCAGAGTTTGATCATTTACTGTTTAATTTTACATCTTGTTTTTTGGGGGAAGGGGATATGATTTCTTTAAATCACCCTGACTATTACAGTTTACATACAATACAATTTCACTAATTTTAAATGCACAAATAAGTGAGTTATGAAAAATGTAATACAGTGATGTAACCACCAGCACAATGAAGATGTAGATTATTTCCATCATCCCAAAAAGTTCCTGTGTGCCCCTTCGTAGCGTACCCCTTGCCCTACTCTTGGTCTTTGGCAGCCACTTATTTTCTTTCTTTCATTATAGTGATATTTGAATCGTTACAAGGTTTTGGCTACCTTGAACAAAGCTCTGTGAATATTCACATGTAAGGTTTTTTTTTTAATACACATGGGTTTTCAGTTCTCTTGGGTAAATATCTGTGAGTGGTTGCTAAGTAATGGGTGGCAGTGCTATCTCATTACGGTTTTAATTTGCAATTTCAGAATGCCTAATAATGTTGAGCATCTTTTCATGTGCTTATTGGAATTTCATATAGCTTCCTTGTTACAATGCTTGTTCAAATCTTTTGCCCATTTTTAACTGGTTTGACTGTCTTCTTATTAATGCAATATAAAGGCTCTTTTAAATATTCTAGTTGCAAATCCTTTAAGAGATAGATCTTTTCAAATATTTTCTCCCAGTCTGTGGCTTGCCTTTTTTGTTTTCTTACCAATGCTAACAATGCATTTTGGAGAGCAAACCTTATAGTTTTTTTCCTTTTATGCTTCATTTGTCTGTGCCTTCTTAAGAAATTGCTGCCTAACCCAGGTCACAAATTTTTTCTTCTAGAAGTTTATAGTTTTCACTTTTACATTTAGGAATATGACAGTTCCAAGTTCGTGTATGGGGAGAGGTAAGGGTTGCAGTGTATATTGTTCTGCAAAATATCCCATAATTATGGCAAAACTTGTTGAATAGACTATACTTTTTCCACTAAATTAATGGACATCTTTGTCAAAAATAAATTCTTCATATATGTGATGTCAGTTTCTAGAACTTCTATTCTGTGCAGTTCTTCTAAATGTCATTAACACAGTCTTGATTACTATAGCTTTATAATACATCTTGAAAGCAGGTAATCCACCAACTCTCTTCTGCCTTTAAAAAGAGTTTCAATTGTTCAGGTCCATTGTATTTCTGTATACATTTTTCGGTTTGCTTGTCAATTTCTACCAAAAAAAAATTCCTGTAGAGTTTTGATTGGAATTGCATTTAATATGTAGATTGATATGTGGAGAATTGCTTATAAGAGTATTAAATTGTCCAATACATTAACATGGTGTATCTCTATTTTAGGTCTTTTTAAATTTCCTTTTGCAGTGCTTTGTAGCTTTCAGTGTCCAGTGCTTACATATGCTTTGTTCAATTTATCCACAGGTATAAAATATTTTGGATGCTAGTATAAATGGCATTTTAAAAATATTCAGTTTCCAGCGATTGTGTTCTAGTACATAGAAATGCTACTTATTATTGTATATTGAATTTGACCTGTGACCTTCTAAAATCATTATTAATTCTAGCAGCATTTTCTAGATTCCTTTAGAATTTTCTGCATAGACCATCATGTTCACTATGATTAAACACAGTTTTACTTCTCCCCTTTCAGTTTGTATGCCTTTAATATTTTTCTTCTTGTTTTATGTCATTGGCTAGAACTTCCAGAACAATGTTGACTGGAAATAGTGAGAAAGGACATTCTTGCCTAAGTCGTGATCTTAGGAAGAAAGAGCTCAGTCCTTCAAGATCTTCATCCTCCCTACATTGTGGCCTAGAAACTGACTCCAAGCAATAAGCTGGAGTAACCATGGGGTCTCATCTGTTTCCTTTATCAGATGGACCGCATTCCTGTGCTGCCTGTTGACCAATGTCTGAAAATAAAGTATTTGTTCAATTTTCTAATTTATGATGGGAGAGCCATTGTTCTAGTTGTTAATCCTTTTGCAAGTTCTTTTGTAGTTGTAATACTCCACATGTTATGTCAAAATCAATGTTTATTTCTGCCACTACTAGCTATATGATTTGAGCAATTGCTGAATTTTATTAAAATGTATCTGGGAAAGCTATGTGACTAGTATGGAAGTGTGTCCTAAATTGGTGTAGAATTTTGGTTAAGAAGTGAAAGCCCTGATGAGTGCTTGAGTATGAATATTGATTTCTCAGTAAAATAATGAATATCACTTACCCTCAGTTCTGTATTTTTTGACTTGTTATAAAAATAGTGACTATTTTATAGGATTCTTCTGAAAAATAAAGGAGATAATGTATATTGAAAATTTAATGCCATAAATGCTTGGCACATTATAGTGCTCATTATATGGAGGCTATTACCATTTTGAAACTAAATGTCCATTAATATGTTACCAAATGGTTTAATATACTTTTGATTGTCACAAGAGGGACAATAGAAATTAATGTACTAACTCACTTTTTTTGGCTCAAGTCAAAATACTAGTAGCATTTTACATTATTTCTTGTAGGGCTGAGCAAGTTTCCTATTTTATTTCCACATGGATGCCATTTCAACAAAAATTTACTGAACATCTTATATATAAGACACTGTACTGGGCACATGGGATAAGCAAATATTGATGGGTCGCTATTCATGCCATCAAATTCTTTAGTCTAAGGATTAGTTTTGGAAAGAGCTCTATTCACATAAGCATATAACTGCCTTAAACTATTCACGAATAAGACCTCTATTTTTTTATACTTCAAATTTTTATGCAGTTATTTTCACCTGAAGTGTCCCTTCCCCCTCTTCTATTATCTGTGGATTCAATGTTTTCATGATTTTTGTGGCCTCCAAGAAAGAGGAATCTATCGTTTCTTCCCTGTGCATCTTTACCCTGCCCCAAGCTGTTCCTGGCCTTATAGCACTACATTTTGCCCCTCCCCAGCACATAGTCAGTATATTTTATTATCGTTCTAAACTATCTTGTTCTTTTTATTCCAAGTCCTAACCCAAGTTTATGATCAAATTTTGCTAAGTTTCATTAAAGAAAGATATGTAAGGAACTCTGTGACGCTCTATATAGCATATGGTGGAGTCGAGCTTTTGGTAACAGGCCATCCTTCTGTGTTGGTACCTAAAACTCATGATGGAGGGAGAAGAGCTAAACAGGTGTCATGTTTCTATAGAGTGGAAGGAAGAGTCACTCAACTGTAATGTGGAGGACAAAACAAATAAATTTGGAAACAAACATGATAAGCACATTATGCTTCTACTTAACCAAAGAACAATTCCCCTAAGGAACTTCTTACAAAAGATTGAGCATACTTTGTCCATGTGCTGATTGATTTTCTCTGTCATGCTTTCAAGTTTCCTCCACACCCATTCCCAGTTTCCTGAGGTCTTCAAGTTATTACAGAGGAATTCCTATAACTCTAGTGTCAGGGAGAGCTTAACAACAACAGCATGAATGCTTTTGGGTGAAATGTTTTATATGTTTTTCATATAGGTGTGGATGAACGCGTTAACCTCAGCATAACAAATTTTATGAAATCATGTGATCCTTTCATTGTTCAGCTGCACTTTGGTTGCAGTTACATATTTGCTGCTATTATTGTACTGAACTTGTTCTCATCTCTTCTTTGTCATGCTTTCCTGTACATGGAGCCTGCTCCTGAGTCATGCTTTGCCTCTTTCCCCTCTTTTGATATAAATTATTCACATATTGAAAATCCCAACCTTGTAATGCCTCACGTCATATTCAGTCTTCTACATAGACTCTCTGGATACTGCTTTTGCCTTGCATTTAGCTACACCTTTTGATTTTATAAATTTGAAATTGTACTGATGCTGTCCTGATAGGAGCATCTCTCAAAATCCGTATGCTCAGGAAAATATTCAGCATGATGTCTTTCTGGCTTTAGGTTCTGGTCTCCAATTATCCCTATAGTGATATCACTGTGTCACATATATCACAGTGTGCTTCAAGCTGGGCGATTTTATCAGCTTTACTTATATTAGTTTCTGTAGTTTCCATATTCTGATCCAGAGCACACTATGATTTTTAAAATCATAAAGATATATGTTCTCCTGGAAAATAAGGGACAAAGCCTGAAAAAGGGATTTGTTCGTGTCCTTTATTCTCTTTTTAGTTTCAGTACATAAAACACCCAGATACTTCCCATATTATATGCTAACCTTTATCTATGGGAGATCTTTATTGTCCAGATCATTCCTGGGCCCTTGACCTTTCATTGCTCAGTCATGTATCAACGGCAGGGCATAGGAGTACCCTCTCTTACAGCATTCAGTGTTCCTACAAAGACTTGGTCGGAGACAGGGTACTCACTTTATTACTTTGTATGGGTCAGGAATTATGGGCTAATGGTGAATTCAGACATGATTATCTGTTGTCTTACAGGTGAAACAACAGGATAGGAAAGGAGTGTGTGATTTACCTACTTTTCTAAGGCTAAAGAACATGTTCCTAAGAGAAGGGGAAGGGACATTGGTCAGTCCATCTATCCCAGTAGGTATGTGACCTACAGTCTTGGCAGTAACCTGTGTGTGAAGCCAAACCATAACCTCCATGACTATTAGTCCATAATGGTTAGATCTCAGTTAATCATTGGAAGCTTTCTTGTTTTTCACCTACTTCTAACTCAAGGCCAACCAGAGAAAACTAAATGTGCTCCCCAAACAAGTACATAAGATGCCTTGCTTCTATTAGCCTTTTCTCAGCTTCCCTATGCCATCAGCATCTACTGAGAGCAAACTTGAACCCTTTCTTTTTCTTAACTACAAAACGTTTCAGTTCTCTCCCTGCCTTTGAGTCTCTGTCAAATGCAAGTGATGGTGGCTGACTCCCTTGCCATATATGCAAGCTCTGAATAAATAGCCTCTGTTTACTCTCATTAGGGCAGTCCTTGCTTATTTCTACAACATAGTATTGCCCATAGGTTTTAGGATGCATTTGGTGTTTTCTGAAGGATTTTTTATTACACCTTTCACTCAAATCAGATCTAAATACCATGTTCTTTCTGAAATAGTTCTGTTATTCGAAAAGGAAATCATTGCATCCTCATTTCAACTTGTATTAAAGGGGATCTTGTAGCACTTGCCATTTCATAATATAAACTCCTTGACAATAGGACATGCTACTTCCATCTTTGTAACTCCAATGTCATTCATTATCAACAATATTTTGAGCATATTAGGTGCTCAAATCTGGGATTGTACATTTAGAACATATGATTTGGACCATGAAACTTGACTTTATCACCAGGCTTCTTAATGTCCTAAACTCTCCAAATCAGGTGTTAACACATAATGTAATGCCACAAGGAAGTAGGGTAACCAACTGTCCTGGTTTGCCTGGGACTTTCCTGGTTTTATCACTGAGAGCAAGCACCGTGTCCTAGGAAAGCCTTCAGTCTTGAGTAAATGGGGGCAGTTGGTCACTCTGATTTGGAGAAATAAATGAAATAATGTGAGCAACACACTGTCTAGTACATTACCTATGTCAGAGAAAGGTTATTTCCTTCCTCTCCTCTTCTGTAAGTACTTCCTGAAAAGGTGAGATAAGCTAATAATTTCAGAATTTAGCTAGCATCTCCATCATTATGCTGTGTCAAAGCCAAAATTGTACCAGACAAAGTTAAACAGGCAAGGAAGACATTATTTACTCAGGCTATCAAAACAGGGGACAGCGACTGAAGTCAAATGCGCTGAAACAAAAGGTGGGAGACTGTTGAAGCACAGGGGTGAGCCAGTTAGGAGGTTAGTCAGTAGGATGTGTGGAACACACTGCGCTCTTCCTGAGTTTGCAAATGCTCTTCACTGTGATTAGACCATCTGTGTTTGCTAATTGACATCCATGAAGTTTGGCTCCTACCTTCCCACAGACACTGGAGATAGGGGTGTTATCATCCTATCATCTTTGATATTTACACTTCAAAGAGATGGTTCCCAGGTCCAGAGCAAGATGTTTCCTGGGTTGCAAAACTGGCAAGAGGCTGGAGGAAGATTTACACGTTTCAAAGAAGCAGAGAAAAAACTTACAATTACTAATGTTTTAAGTAAATGTTTTAAGAGAGGGGGATCAGGGACCTGTCTAAAATTTAGTCAAGCTAAAGGGAATGTTAAGACATTCTTCGTCAGTAGGTAATACTATTTCTTTCCTTCATTCATTGTGTTATTTTCTACTTCTTTCTTGAAAAGAGCCTAATACCATTCTCTTCTCTTCTGTCTTGCTAAAAGTGGAACATGCTTTAGCTGAAGCCAGCATTTATATAAGGGCATTGTAATATTTCATACTCATACTCAAGAAGAAGTCTCCCAAGAATTTAGTAAGTATAACATAATGAAGACAAAATATTTGAGAACTGCTGTTCATCTACATAACACACTTAAGACTTAACAGCACTTAACAACGATTGACAGGATTAGGAAACACTCCAAAATTTCTAGCTGGAATCACTGTCTTCTAGGCTTTATCCTTAGAGGAACTTTTAAAGCACTGCAATAAAAACACTGAGCACTTAGGCTTCCATCAGCCACATGGTAATAGATGTTTAGACAGTCCAGGTGTCTGTGCAGGCAAAAGAAAAGAACCCATAAAGAAGGTGGCAGAAAGTGAGGCTGAATCCTGTATGATGAACCAACCAGATGTTTAGCATCTTGAAACAAGATTATTGGACTTTTTCCAGAAGGGATCTGCTTTGCTCTGGGGTCAAGGGAATTCCTGTTTCGGGTTATTACTACTGGCTAAATGTTACATTTCTGAAACTGCTTATATTTAACAAGTCTGCAGATTTTAGAGCTTGATTGGTTTTGCTCCATTTCAACCTTTTCCTTTGCAGTACATCTTTTTTGTCAAGAACAGATCGATAGGCTCATGGAAGAAAAGATGCAATGTTAGTTTTAAAAAACTACAGGTTTGCTTAACTTGAATTGGCCAAACAGCAGCTAATGTGCAAGAAGTTTTGCACTCCAAGCCTGTGTTGCAAAGGTTCCTGGCACAGGCTGAAGACAGCACCAGAGGCACAGGAGCCATCTGCAAACGTGCCCTTTGGCAGATGCCTTTGCTGGGGCTGCCTTTGAATAGCCAGATGAGCCCAGTCTGACTTCAGAGCATTGAGAGTAGCTCAAATTAGAGGTAATGACATTTGCATTTAAATAGCCCCAAGGAGGAAAAATTCAAAGTAATGTACCCATTAGAACCTAATTATGAGCGTGTCTGTTTGAAGAGTTTGACAAGAAAACTGAGGAGCACAGAAATTAGTCACTCTAGTTCTTTATGATGGCTATTTGTTAATTTTCTATTTATAATAAGTCATAGCTCCCTGATGTTTGTAATACAATGAGATATCCTTCAAAACATGCCTTTAATACAATGTGATGCTGATCATAATAATAGTAACAATAATAATAAGTCTCTTGGGGCTACAGATATATGATAAGCACCTTAGTAGATAATAATATGCATTGTCTTCTTTAATTCTATAAACAAGAATAGAATGCTGAAAATTAAAAAGAAAGAAAATGCCAAATATTGGTTAGTATGTAGAACAGCCAGGGCTTGATTTGACTATAGATGTGAGTGTAAATTTGAACTTCTCTGGACAATTTCTTAGCAATATCTACTAAAATGGAACATGAGCATACCCTATGGCCCAGCTATTCCACTTTGAGGTATATACTTAGCAGAAACATATACATGTATTCACCAAAACACATGTACAAGGATATTCTCAACAGTATTATTGTTAAAAACACAACATTAGAAGCAACTCAAATGCTTACCAACAGTAGATGGGTGTGGTAGGGAGTCTGACTCCATTTTTTTGTGGTTTGACTACTGACAGCTTCTGTGATTCATTTCTCCTTTGCTCACATCTGGGAAAGCTAATAAGAAACCTGGGTGCTCCCTACGTTGACACAAGCAGGAGACTGAAGCCATTCAACTCTCTCCTCCATGGGAACTCTCATCCCAGGACTGAAACCATTCAACTCTCTCCTCCATGGGACCTCTCATCCCAGCCCCAACCCCTAGCCAAACTAAAAACCTCGGTCACTCCTTCCTTGCTTGCAAGTCATTCAGAACCACTTGAGAGGTTTGCCTTGCTCTCCCTGAAAACCTCAGTTATGTAAGTAATAGATCTTTTTATACCCTCTTGGTGAGTGTGTATGTTGTATCCTCATTCTTAGACATCTGAGCCAAACTTTCTGTGAGGATCCCTCTTCTTCTGCAGGTTACCATAATAGTGGGCACACCAGCATATCACCTTGAATTATAAATGTTTGGTACTGGAATAAAGCTTCATAAGAAATTATAAACTTAAGGTTCATGTTTGATTCATATATGAAAGCCTATCTATGACATGTATTTTTTTCAATGAATACTTAACTTAAAATTTTCTGAGAAAATAAAGTGAGTTTAGTCACTGTTATTGATTAGATAAAAAAGTAATTGAAGACCAGAACAATAGGCACAAAAACAAAAACAAAATACTGGCATCCAAACTGAAAGGAAAAAAGTAGAAGTATCTCTGTTTGCAGATGATGTGATCTTATATGTAAAAGTACCTTTAAATATTCCATAAAAAAAACTGTGAGCACTAATGAGTTAATTAATTTAGCCAAGCAGCAAGATAAAAAATCAAAACATAAAATCAGTTGCATACACATACACTAACAATGAACAACCCAAAAAGGAAACAATTCAATTTATAATAGCATCAAAAGAATAAAACACATAAGAATAAGCTTAACCAAAGAGGCGAATGACTTGTACACTGAAAAATACAAAATGTTGCTGAAAGAAATTAAAGACGATGCAAATAAATAGGAAGACATCCTGTGTTCATGGAGTGAAATACTTAATATTGTTAAGATGTCAATTGTACCCAGAGTGATCTATGGATTCAAGACAATCTCTATCAAAATCCCAGTAGACGATTTTGTAGAAATAGAAAAATCCATCCTAAAATTTATATGTAATCTCAAAGGATCCTGAATAACTAAAACAGTCTTGAAAAACAAAAGTTAGAGGTCTCTCATTTCCTGGTTTTAAAACTTAGCCCAAAGTCCCAGTAATCCAAACAGTGTGGTTCTGACATAAAGGCAGTCATACATATCAATAGAACATAATAGAGAACCCAGATACATATCCTTACATATATGGTCAAATTTTTTTGACAAGGGTACCAAGACCACTCAATGGGGAAAGGACATTCTTTTCAACAAATGATGTTGGGAAAACTGGATATGCACAGGCAAAAGAATGAAGTTGGACCCTTGCTTTATATCATGTTTAAAAATTAACTAAAAATTGATCAAATCTCTAAACTATAAGAGCTAAAAATATAAAACTCTTAGAAGAAAACATGGGGGAATATCCTCATGCCACTGGATTTGGCAATGATTTCTTGGACATGATACCAAAAGCAGAGACAACAAAAGAAAACATAGATCACTTGGACTTCATCAAAATTAAAACCTCTGTATCAAAGGGCACTATCAACAGAATGAAAGACAACTCATGGAATCAGAGAAAATATTTTCAAATAGTATGCCTGGTAAGGGCTTAATATCTAGAGTATATAAAGAACTTCTAAAACTCAAGAAAAATAAAAACAACATAATTAAAAAATGAATAGACATTCTTAAAAGAAGAAGATTTAAATATGACCAGTAAGTACACAGAAAGATTTTGAACATCATCAATCATTAGGGAAATGCAAATCAAAACCACAATGAGATACACCTTTATACCCATTAGGATGGTTATTATTTTTTAAAAAACAGAAAATAGAAAGTGTTGATGTGAAGAAATTAGAACCCTTGTTTGTATAGTGCTAATGGGAATGGAATAATGGTGCAGCCACTGTGGAGAACAGTTTGACAGTTCCTCATTAAATATGGAATCAGCATATGATCCAGCAATTCCAGTTCTGGATATGTACCCAAAGAGTTGAAAGCAAGGGCTCGAACCAATATTTGTACAGCCATGCTCATAGCAGCATTATTCACAATTGCCAAAATGTGGAAGGAGCCCAACAGTCCATTAATGTATAAATGAATAAACAAAATGTGATATACACATATAGTGGAATATCCTTCAGTTTTAGAAAGAAAGGAAACTCTGGCATATGATACAACATGGATAAAACTTGAAGACACTATGCTAAGTTAAATAAGCCAGTCACGAAAAAGACAAATATTGCATGATTCCAAATACATGAGGCTCTCAGAGTAGTCAAATTCATAGAGACAGAAAATAGAAAGGTGGTTGCCAGGGCCTGGCAGGGAAGAGATAATGGGGAATTACTGTTTAATGGGTACAGAGTTTCAGTTTGTGAAGATGAAAAAATTCTGGAGACAAATGGTGGTGATGGTTGCACAACCATGTAATGTATTTAGTGCTACTGATTTTTGCACTTAAAATGGACAACTGGTAAGTTTTATATATATTTTACTACAATAAAAATTAGTAAATATAATTCTTTTTATTTGGAAAGTAAAAGAACTAGAATCACAGAGAACTGGTCTCTTTATTTGTATAGTGGACTGTAACCATTCAATTGACATTATGTCAATTATGTTAATAAATGTGTACTAAAAGGCTAAAACATATGAAATGAAATTAACTCTAAGAAATGTACTTCTGCTTTGCGATATTTATGCTGGTGTTTTTAGATTTATTTCCTGGAAGAACATGGTATCACTGGTGATCCAAAGCAAAAGAAAATGTAGGACATCATTTATTAAAATCTATTTTAAGGCTTGAGTTATCTAATCTATTCACCTTCAGTCATTAAATTGATTTGATGTAAGTTTCCTTTGGTGCTCAATAAACCAAGAGCAGCCTTGATAACATGATGAATTAATGCAGGACTGCTTTGTCTTTGCATTTACTGCAAGGGATCTTTCTTTTTATGTGGTTAATTACTAGATAACCAAAGAAAGCTAGGGTTTCTACAGCCAAGGCATAATATTTTAGGGTTGGTACGCTGAAGTACAACTATGTTCCTTCACAAAATGTCCCTTGGAACTGCTATCAGAGAAGGAACTCATTGTTGGATGGATCCTGGTCCAAGCAACTATACATTTATACTCATGAGCCCAAATAATGAAAAAAGTTTCTAGAGACCTGAGGCAAACTCATGTAGGACTAACCATGAAGAGTTGTGTAAATAATGTATGCTTGAGCCAATCATATATACTTACTCTAGGGTTACTTAGAACCTCACTTCACTGCTTAATTTATGTGTTTAAAATCAGAAAATCTGTGAATGGGTAAAGAAACTGTGGTGCATCCATACAATGGAATGTTATTCAGCTTTAAGAAGAAATGAGCTATGAAGCCATGAAAAAACATGGTAGAACCTTTAGTGCATGTTACTAAATAAAAGAAGACAATACAAAAGGGCTATGCACTATATGATTCCACCTATATGTCATTCTGGAAAAGGCAAAACTATGAAAACAGAAAAAAGATCAGTAGTTAAGATAGGTTAAAGGGGACTTCCGGGAAGATGGCGGTGTGAGCAGGGCGGCAGAAATCTCCTCCCAACACTATATTTACCTAAGAAAACACAGAAAATACATCTATTCCTAAAAGAGAGACGAGAATACACAGGAAAGCGCACAGCGTGCAGCTACACCCAAGAGGACTCGGCACCCCAAGAGGCGGTGTTAAAGAGCCCAGCTGACATACGTGGCAACTATCAGTAACCAATTATACAGCCATGAAAAGACAGAGGAATATGGTTCAGACCAAAATCAACCAGACAACCCCAGAGAGGGAGTCTGAAGGGATGAAAATGCACAGCTTCCCTGAAAAAGAATTCAGAATAAAAGTCATAACCGTGCTGATGGACCTACAGAGAAATGTGCAAGAGCTGAGGGAGGAAGTGAGGGAACTGAGGAAAGACAATACAGAAATCAGACAAGTGATCGACGGGCTTAACAGCAGAGTGGATGAGATGCGAGAGACTGTTAATGGAATAGAAAACAGAGAACAGGAGTACAGAGCAGCTGAGGCAGAGAGAGATAAAAGGATTTCTAGGAATGAAAGAATATTAAGAGAACTGTGTGACCAATCCAAACGGAACAATATTCGCATTATAGGAGTACCAGAGGAAGAAGAGAGAGAAAAGGGATAGAAAGTGTCTTTGAAGAAATAATTGCTGAAAACTTTCCCTCGCTGGGGAAGGAAGTAGTCTCGCAGTCCACCGAAGCTCATAGATCTCCGAACACAAGGGACCCAAGGAAGACAACACCAAGACACATAATAATTAAGATGGCAAAGATCAAAGATAGAGACAGGGTATTAAAGGCAGCTAGAGAGAGAAAAAGATCACCTACAAAGGAAAACCCATCAGACTATCATCAGACTTCTCAACAGAAACCTTACAGGCCAGAAGAGAATGGCATGATATATTTAACATTATGAAACAGAAGGGCCTCGAACCAAGAATATTGTATCCAGCACGATTATCATTTAAATATGATGGAGGGATTAAATAATTTCCAGACAAACGAAAGTTGAGAGAGTTTGCCTCTCATAAACCACCACTACAGGATATCTTAAATGGACTGCTCTAGATGGAAGGACACCTAAGGCTAAAAAGATGTCACCAGAGAAAATAAAATCATAGCAAAGAAAGACCATCCAAATACTAACTAAAGGCAAAGAATAAAACACCTAGTATATAAAGAATGGAGGAGGAAGAATAAGAAGGGAGAGAAATAAACATCAGACAGTGTTTACAATTACTTAACAAGAAAGTTAAGTTAGATTGTTAGATAGTAAAGAAGCAACCCTTGAACCCTTGGTAACCACGAATCTAAAGCCAGCAATGGCAATAAGTACATACCTATCAATAATCACCCTAATGTAAATGGACTGAATGCACCAATCAAAAGACACAGAGTAACAGAATGGATAAAAAAGCAAGACCCATCTATATGCTGCCTACAAGAAACTCACCTCAAATCCAAAGATATGCACAGACTAAAAGTGAAGGGATGGAAAAAGATATTTCATGCAAACAACAAAGAGAAAAAAGCAGGTGTTGCAGTACTTATATCAGAAAAAATAGACTTCAAAACGAAGAAAGTAGCAAAAGATAAAGAAGGACATTACATAATGATAAAGGGGTCAGTCCAACAAGAAGATATGACCATTATAAATATATATGCACCCAACACAGGAGCGCCAGCATATGTGAGACAAATACTAACAGAATTAAAGGAGGAAATAGACAGCAATGCATTCATCTTAGGAGACTTCAACACACCACTCACTCCAGAGGACAGATCAACCAGACAGAAAATAAGTAAAGACACAGGCACTGAACAACACACTAGAACAGATGGACCTACCAGACATCTACAGAACTCTACACCCAAAAGCAACAGGATACACATTCTTCTCAAGTGCACATGGAACATTTTCCAGAATAGACCACATACTAGGACACAAAAAGAACCTCAGTAAATTCAAAAATATTGAAACTCTACCAACCAACTTCTCAGATCACAAAGGTATAAAACTAGAAATAAATTTTAGAAAGAAATCAAAAAGGCTCACAAATACATGGAGACTTAACAACATTCTCCTAATTAATCAATGGCTTAATGACCAAATCAAAACAGAAATCAAAGAATATATGGAGACTAATGACAACAACAACACAAAGCCACAACTTCTGTGGGACGCAGCAAAGGCAGTTCAAGAGGAAAGTATATTGCAATCCAGGCCTATTTAAAGAAGGAAGAACATTCCCAAATGAATAGTCTAAAGACACAATTACTGAAATTGGAAAAAGAAGAACAAATGAGGCCCAGTCACCAGAAGGAGGGACATAATAAAGATTAGAGAAGAAATAAATAAAATTGAGAAGAATAAAACAATAGAAAAAATCAATAAAACCAAGAGCTGGTCTTTGAAAAAATAAACAAAATAGATAAACCCCTAGCCAGACTCATTAAGAGAAAAAGAGAATCTACACACATAAACACAATCAGAAATGAGAAAGGAAAAATCACAACGGACCCCACAGAAATACAAAGAATTATAAGAGAATATTATGAGAATCTATATGCTAACAAGCTGGAAAACATAGAAGAAATGGACAACTTCTTAGAAAAATACAACGTTCCAAGATTCACCAAGCAAGAAACAGAAAAACTAAACAGACCAATCACCAGCAACAAAATTGAATCAGTAATCAAAAAACTACCCAAGAACAAAACCCTGGACCAGATGGATTC